>JAJTUV010002455.1:0-302869 GCA_021653895.1 Mastomys natalensis
GTTTTGTTAGTAATTATTTTTCTTTCTAATATATTTTGGGTATTAACTCTTTATAGAACATTTATTTCCTTTAGGAGGCCATTTCCCATGGCTGATTTGCCATATAGAAAACTTCTAATATAATAGCATTCTTCTACTTTATTTTTTTCAATTTTTTTCTTTTATTTTTGTGTAATAGTCAAGAAGTTATAATTAAGACTGTTATAAATGTTCTTTTTATGTTTTCTTCTAAAGTTTATATGATTTCAAATTTCATTTTTATGTCACTAATCCATTTTACTTGGTTTTGTATTTATTACAAATGAGTCCAGTTTAATATTTGTATTAATTCAACATCATTCAGTGAGGAAGCTCTCTTTTCTCATTGAAAACTAATAGGCATGTTATGGAAAATTATTCCATACTGTGTGCATGAGGTTACTTTTGTGCTCTTTGCTCTTTGCTCCATTGGCTCATATGTCTCTATTTATTGAGCTGCTTTTTTTGCTGTCTATAATGTTGATATTCTTTAGAAAAAGACCTTGAGCTTATTGTGTTCCTCCTGTCTCAGCCCTCACCACCCCCGATACAAATGTTCATTGCCACATTTGCTGTGATTATTGTATATTTGTCACTTATTTTTAAAATTAGAGAGTGTGATGGCTTCAGGGTATTTTCTTCAAACTTCTTTGGCACCTTTAAAATGAATTTTAAGACTTCTTTTCTAATTCTCTCTAAGACGTGTCATCATCCCTTTGATCTAGTTTTTATTTCATCTACAGACTTTTGAGCAATGATGGCAATTTTAATAAGTCAGTCTTCCAATCTGTGAAGAGTGGTAAATTTGAGTTTATTTATATCATATTAATTTCATTCATCAAATGAAACCTATTTTTAACATGCAAGCATTCACCCTTGAGGGTAAATGTAGATGTGTCTGCTCTCTTTCTGTTACCAGTCAAATGAAATGTGATTGTTCATATGTCTGGCTTCTAGATAGCAGAGACAGATCCTCTTCCATCTAGTACACTCATCTACTCTGCTTTTATCCTTGCAGGTGGATCTATTAATATTTAAAACTTACTCTCTGGAAAGGAATAATTGCCATGTTCTTAATGTTCATCTTTGCATCTTGTAAAATTTTTTTTTGTCGCTATTCCTTTCCATGTTGACTGTCTTTTTCTTGTTTTTCCTGTGGCATGATTTTACTTCTTTTGCTTTCATTTTGAGTGCTTTCTATCGGTGTTTATGGTTGTCATAAGATTTTGTAAAACATAGCTATAGCAATGCATTTTAATAATTTCAACAATACTGAGAAAAGCTGCTCTTTTAGTACTCCGTTCCCACGTATTTCATTTGCTCAGAAAACAACTACAGCTAGGTGCTGCTGGATGACCACATATATAATAAAGATGAAATTTTCTATTGTCAGATTATGTCACAGTCAGTGTAATTATCACAACACAAAGTCTTTTGTTTGTGACGATGTTGCTGAAAGTCATGCTATTGTGCTGACAGCAATATAACAATACAGCTCATATAATTGTGTTTATAATTTGATAATTAGAAAGGTCACATTTTTACTAATTTATTTATTCTTCTTAGAGCGTATTTTATAGTAAACTGAAAAACGTTACTATAAATCATTATATCATGTTATACCAATAACAGTATATACATCTTATGTTTGTTGCTGCTCTTCTTGTGTGAAGTGTCTACATCAATTGATTAACCTGTACCAGAGATTTCTTCAAGTACACTGTGAGATGCTTTTGTCACAATGAATTGACAATACATAGTTATCAGATAGAACCCTGAGATCAAGTGGCAAAAGACTCTACAACTTTTTGTAAACATTTCTTTTGTTTTTATAAGGTGTGTGTGGTGTGTGTGTGTGTGTGTCTTTGTACAGAGTGGGAATTCAAATGCTTTGGGTGTTGAGTCTACATAGACAAGAATTTACAGGGTTTCTAAAGCATTTGAATGGTTCTGGGAACAGAACTCAGAGCCTTTGCAAGAGAAGTAGTCCTCCTCACCTCTGAGCACCTCTTAAGCCACCAAAATTACATCTTTTAATAAATTGTGTACTTTTAGCATTTTGTAATTATAGTTATGTTGCTCCTTTTGTCTTTTATCTTTTATTCAAAATTGTAAGCTATTTATAGTAAGTAAACATTACGATATTCAGTATTACCTGTCTACTTCTTTTCACTAACAACTTGTATATACTTCTTTTGTTTATTAGCCTCTGTATAGAGGCTTTTTTTTCAAGTTGAAAGACTACCTTTCAAGTTGATTATCCTATTGATTGTAAGGTAGGGATGGTGACATAAACTCCTTCAGGTTTTATGTATTAAATTCTTTGTCTTTAATTTTTGAAGTATAATTTCACTGTGTATAATATTCTTGTCTAACAACTACATCAAATATATTTTAGTGACTGCAACGGTTCTGCTGAGAAATCTAATACCTTACATTCATTCTCTCCCATGGGCTTACATATATTTTTTTTACTTTAAAATGTTATTTATAATGTTTCTAATTCTGTGCATTAATACTCTTGGAAGGTTATGTATAATGTTAAATTGATCAGTTCATCAAGGAAAATTAACAATTTTGAGTATCAACTTTTTTCTTACTCAAATGTATAAAGTAAATAATAACTGTCCTAGGTGACTATGCAGTATGCATGGAACAATGTAGCAAGTATACAATTATACTTAGTAAGGGAAAACTCCTGCCTCAGGATGCCAAACAATAGGGCTCTCGTACTTTGCTTCCCTTGCTGTAGCCTGCCTGATCCTTCTGGAAGCCATGCTCTGTGCACTGGCTCTTGCTATAGTCCCTCCCACAGCTCCAGGAATTTTATTCCAGAAGCCCAGCTCTCAGAGACTCCTACAGTAGGTAGCAGACCTGACCTCCCCTCATCAGGCATAAGTGAAAAACCCTGGCCTCCCTTGCTTAGGATTCCGCACCCACTCCAGACCTTTTAGAATATGCCCAGAGAGGAAAGTATGCATATCAATCCTACTCTCATTTGCTCCTCTGAGAGAATGGTTAATTTCTGAAAAAGAAATATGATTTGAAAAAAAGAGGAAAGAAAAAAAGAACAATCAAGAATCTTCTTCAGATGCACTAGTCATCTTGTAGAAGCAAAAACCTTTATAGTTAGCAATTCTCTGTGGTTAGATAGAATAGTGTTGTTATTTAAATTTTTCTACAGTTATTAAGTCTAACTTTGTGTTCTAATATGTGACTGATTTTGAAGAAAGTTACATGGACCAACAGAAGTCCAAATAGCACCAGAAAAGAAATTTCCTGTGGCGTACCGTAGTCAAAAAAAATAAAATAAAATAAAATCATAGGCATAAGAAAGAACAATAAAGTGAAGCAATAAAAAAAATCAAGTCATTTATAAAGGCATGCTCATCTTAAATAACAGCTGTTATTTGACAGAAACTTTTAAATATCTGTAATACACAATATCTGTAATGATATAGTACGATTTCTAAAAGACAGTAGTTTTCAACCCAAACACATTTGTAGCTAGCTAAACTATCTACTAAAACTGAAGGAATAAAAACTTTTCATGATAAAAACATTTTGGAATTTATACCTACTAAGTGAGGTCTACAAAGGATATTAGAGGAAATACTGTGATCTGAAGAGAGGAATAAGTATATCTAGAAGGATACAATGAATAGTGAAACAATTCTGTTATTGGTAACCATAAGAAGCTAAGAAAACAACCACATTATATTTATATATATATGTATCTGTATATAAATCTGTATATGTATATATGTATGTATACATATATATATACATAAAAAAACCCATGTAACATATATACATATATATATGCAATATCAGCTAACATTTAACAAAATAAATACAAATAGATATAAAATAACAGACTAACTGCAACACAGAGATAGTATGAAATTTCAATAGACAGATCATATGTACAAACATTATACAAAGATATATTGGATATATTTATGATGTATTTATACAAATGACATCATAAATGAAATGCACCTAACTAACTCATATAGAACATTCTACCCCCCAAAAAGAATGTATATTCTTCTCTGCCTCCCATGGAACTTTCTTCAAAATTGACCACATATTAGAACACAAATCAAGACACAGTAATTATAGAAAAATTTAAGTAGCAATTGCAGTGCATCTGATCATAGAGAAATAAAGTTACGTATTAACCACACAGAAACTACAGAAAATATTCAAACACATAGACAATATTTGAGTGAAGAAAAAAGTCAAGAAAAAAAGCTAAAAATATTCTGGAATTGTATAAAAATTGTGTAAAGTGTATGCTAGATAATTACCATGTTCCAAATAAGAGGATTTATAGTACTAAGTGCCTATACAAACATATTTGAGATATCTCAAATTAATAACCTAATAATGAATCATACAGATGAAAAAAACTGAGAGCAACATCTGCAAGAAACTGGTGAAAAAAATAATCAAAATTAAGACTAAAAGCAATGAAGTAGAAATGGAAAAAATACAGAAACAATTCAGTGAAATGAGTTGGTATTTTGAAAAAAATTATAAACCCTTGCTAAAATTAGTCAAGGAATATGTAGCCCTAAATTATTATAATCAGAAATTAAAAGTGTGACATCATGGTAGACACTTGGAAAATTGAGAGATGTATAAAGTTATACCAGATTAAGTATAAACTCTAAAAGAAATGGATTGATTTTTAGATATGTATAAATATGTAACCTCCCAATGTTAAACCAGAATGAAGTAAATATTTCAAACAGAAACCTAACAACCAGCTATAAACAAAAATCTCCAAGCTGAAACAAATAAACAAACAAACCCAGGACAGATGGATTCAATACAGAATTCTACTAGTTTCAAAGAAGAGATAACAATGTTCCTTAAATTATTCCATATGATAAAAAAGGAAAGAACACTTACAAATTCTTTCCATGAAGCAGTATTATCTAGACACCAAAATCAGATAAATGTCATACAACGAAGTGGAGCTACTGACCAATATCCCTGATGAACATAGATGCTACCATATTATCATATATCATAGCATATTGTAGTGGAGGGAGCATGGGTATGTGTAATTGATATTAACAGTGTTTGGAAATGGCACGCAGGCACCTACTACTGTGAAATCTTCTTATCATCCTTGCTTAAAGGGTAAGAGACAGGCAATTCCACTGTATATTTACAGAACCTGTTATGTATCCTTCATATAAACAGCAGTTTGCTTACACGTTCTGCCTTTGCTAGAAAGTACATGTTGAGTAGATAATATACTTGTTATTTACTTCATAAATTCTAAATTCAGTTAAGCATGTAATAATTTAAACTTTCACTTGTGTCATTTTATATTTCGTTTATATGTGTCATTTATATTTCATTTATATATTTGAGTTGTATTTAAAACCATAGTTCTTTGCTTATTCCATGGAAGAATCCTCCAAAAGGCAAACAACTATGAAATGCTGACACTCTCTGCTTTGAAGTTATCAGCCCTGTCCTAGCATCAAGGACCACTCAAGCAGGACAATGAGAGGATGCAGAGATCCAGGATATTGCTGGAAAAGCCTCTTTCTAGGCTATTGATGCTATTATCCTTCAAATACAAATTTCATGGTGACCTTTTAAAGACAAAAATAGTTCTCTGTCCTCTTTTCTGCCTTTCTTCTTTATTCCTTTGTCACACTTTCATGTTGGGGCTTCTGAACATCTTTTGAATCTCAAAAGAAATCACCAGGCACCATAGCCTACAGCACAGACTGCTGGAGGAGGCTGAGATGGCTGTAAGGAAAGAAACATTTCCCCAAAGGCTGCGAATGTGTACAGTGTTAGCAGCTACAAAATTGGCTACATGCAGCATCAGGAGAATTGGAAAGTCTATGGCATGACTTTGGTCTGAAACTAAAAATAATGTAAAATTCCCTGATTATTTTGAAAAGGAAATGAACAAAACTTATATTGTAAATAACCATTTAAGGAGAGAATGATGACATTGTTTCATGGTGAAGTCATATTCGGTTTGAAATTCACATGCTTTATCATGGAAGTATTACTTCTTATGCTTTCTTCCCTCCATTTTCTCTTCTTTTTTTTTCTGACCCCATATTGTTTAAATTTTACATTTAAAATTTTCCTGTGACTATAGAAGTAGTTTGCCATAGTAGATCAGGCTAATATGTTTTGGAACATTTAAAAGCACATTTCTCCATTGAAAATACCAATTTCTTAAGAAAACACCTTTCATTTAAAAGAGAAACAGTATAAAGCAACATATAATGCTGGTTTGGTTAAGGTCACTATTGTTATGATGAAAGACCATGACCAAAGCAACTTTGGGGATGGAAGGATTTATTTGGCTTGTACTTCCACATCATTGTTTATCACTGAGGAAGTGAGGACAGGAATTCAAACAGGCCAGGAACTGAGAGGCAGGAACTGGTGCAGGGGATCTGAAGGGGAGTTTTTTACTGGTTTGCTCTTCATTGCTTGTTCAGCCTGCTTTCTTGGTGAACCCAAGACTACCAGTCAATAGGCCATACCAATCACAATGGGCTGGGTACTCTTCCATCAATCACCAATTAAGAAAATACCCTATAGGCCTGCCTATAGCCCAGTCCTACTGAGACATTTTCCCTATTGTGACTTCTTCCACTTGGATGACTTTAGCTTGTGGAAAATTGACCCAAAACCAACCAGAACAAATTACAATATTATTTATTTTATAGCAGAGAAAAAGTTGTGTTATAGCATACCCAATTGACCCAGTTTCCAAAATGCTTAAAAAGTAGATGAACATTATTAGTATTTTGTTCATCTAGACCATAATTAGTATTGACTTAAAATATATTTTTCTCAATTGAAAATACATTTAGTATTAAGGATAGAATTTTCTTAGGTAAAGAAAGAGGTCAGAAATATATTTATTGTGTTAACAATATTTATTTTGAATGATAGAATCCATAGTAATTTTAATTTCTATTTGTTTCTGCTTTACAGTACTATTTTTTCCACAGTGAAATTTTATTACCTCTAAAAGAAATGCACACACATAAGCATAAATAACACACACACACACACACACACACACACACACACAACCGCTTCCAACATTGCATCCTCAACTACCAATGCTCAAAATCAATCCAAAAGGATAATTCATTGAACAACTACAAATTGGTTTCTGTGTCCAGTGTGTTGGAGATTCTTCACTAGACAAAGCAGACAAAATGTTATTTGATCTGAGAATCATGTAAATTTGGTAAGATGGAAGGAAATGATACATTTAATGAGAAAATAAAGTTATATTGAAAAAAGTAAACACTGAAGGGGACTAAAGAGAGAGTAGATACAGCAGACACTCTCCAGGAGTAATAATCATTGAGGGCTCTTCGCTGGTATTTAAATGTATTCTGGCACTTAATTTTGAGCACTCTGTGTGTTGGAGAAGGAAGGAAGGAGGGAGGGAGCAGTGGAGGGAGGAGAGGATAGAGAGGGGGAATGGGAGGGAGCAGGAGGGAGGAGGGAGAGAGGTAGAGAAGGAGAGAGAGAGAAAGAGAGGGGGTGGGGTGGAGTATGTTTATAGAGAGACAATGTGGCTAATTTAGATTGAGCAAGTGAGAGTGGAAAAAGATGATTCACAGAAGTAGCCAGAATCCAGCTCGTCACAGATATGAAATGCCATTTTTAGATTTTGAGAGATAAGTGGAAACAATGTACTGTGGAAAATAGCCTGTCTCTGTGCAAGAATAGATGCAGATAGCACTCTAGGAGGCGGCAGCTATTATAAGGAAGAAGTAACCTATCTAAGCAGCAGTAGTGGGGGAGAAAGACAAATGATGAGCCAGGAGATAAGGATGGATGCTTTTAGTAAAGAATATTCCTGGCTTAAAGACCCTGAGTTCCTTCCTAGCTTAAAACACTTAAAATTAGACTGCTGTTTTGATATTCCAAGGTTTATTGGTCTGTCTAGGTTGCCACTTAAAAGCAGAAAATGTCTTCAGAGCCAAATGGAAGAGTACCTTCATTTTGATGTGCACTTATTTGCACGTGTAGAATCATTCTCTTTATATTTTTCTCTGTGGCAGTTTTGGGAATTGTATCCAGAGTGAGCTTTGTACATACTAAGAAAGTGCGAAAGTGCTCTGCCACTGAGTTACATCCACAGCCTAGAACAAGATTTTTAAGATAATTTGAAATAGGCATTTATATTTATCATTTCTTTTCAACTTGATGCCTGTGAGTCATTATCAACATTGACAATAATCTGAGATAGCTGCAAATGCCAGTGTGAACCTGAGTCATTGTTTCTCAGTTGGGAATTTGCCTTTAGTGAAATGATGTTGTAATAAAGATTTCTATTTAATTGCAAACAAATCATCCATGGTATATAATGATCTATTGCAATAGTCAGACATAAACTTCTATCACTATTGAAGTATTTCAGCGAAGCAGATCCTGATAATAAGGTCAAAATTTACCAAAAAATTAAGATCTTAGTTGGAACTTTATAGAACGGCACCTAATTACAACTTCATCATTTTGAATGATGCCTTTTGTCAGACACAGGTGAACCATAAAGCAATAAAACGAACATTGAAGGCCAACTGCAGCATCAGCTCTTCCATGTAAGGTACAAAACATTTGTCATTTTCTTCCCACAAATATCTTTAAGATAATTGCTATTTTGGATGCAGGTTGTTGTGATAAATGATACCCTCTCTTCTTCACTTCCTCTTCAGAAGAAAGAAGTGTACTTGAGTGGCTATTTACAAAGCAGAAAGTAAAGTGACTTACATGGTTGTTTGCATTTTCTATGAGAAAAAAATTACTAAGGCTTTGACTGGCTTTTTTTAGTGTCTGCTTTTTGCTCCAATGGTGATTAGCATAGGAAATGATGTATGTAATCTTCCTTCAGATTGTGTGTACATATGGTTCAGAACTAGAGACTGATAATCTGGAATGCAAATCATAGTGAGTGATTTGATCTCTGCAAAAGTAATCTGCATAAAGTCAAAGAAATATCAAGTATGTAAAGTAGTGGAATAACACACACACACACACACTCTTTATATATATATATAAAACACTATATATATAACTATATATATAACACTAATATAACTATATATAACTATTTAACACATATATATATATAATATATATATTATATATATATATATGCTCTGTATTTCAGAATTTCTTTTACTTAGTCTAAAATAATAAAAGTCTCATTTCCATTTTTAATTAAATTATAATTTTATCATCACCCTTTCCATTTTCCTTCTTCAAACACTCTCATTAACCTCTCCAATTGTTCTCTTTCAAATTCATGGATTCTTTCCCTGTAGTTGTTGTCATTTGTATGTGTGTGTGTGTCATTACATTAATTGAACTACTTTACAGACACACATACATACACACACACACACACACACACACACACACACACACACATATATATATATGTCATTACATTAATACTTCTGCTCATCTATAAAATGGTACTATTTACATATGATTTAAGGGGTAAGCACTTATTATTGGGTAATCAATAATAAGTATGGAGCTCTTCTCAAGGTAAGACATTTTCTTCCTCTTCCATCATTCTACAGTTGTCCATAGATTTTGTCTAGGGTTTGACACTACTTTCCCCCTAACTGTGTCTTGGTGTCATTGTTGTTTAGACCTTCCTTATGCAGCTGTGTTGACAAGGCTCCATGGTTACAGACTTGAGTTTTCTAGGTGGCACAGTCTTGCAGCAAAGTCTCCATTTCTCTGACTCTTATTCATACTGTAAGAAAGAGTGGAAGATGCAAGATATTTATCAGAAAATAGTCAGGGTCATGGAGGATAATGTGGAATTACTCTCCCTTGCCCTGCAGGCTTTTTCTCTGTGACCATTGTCTGTTTCTGTTTCCTTTTGCAGCTATCATTGCTCTATTGCAAACATGACTGTAACCTCATTTGGTAGATTCAGTGTAATTCACATTGTGTTATACAACAGCCTCATGTGATTCATTCTGACTGAGTCACTTAGCATTATTTTCTCCAACAAGGAACACCAAGGGTGTTGGCTCCTTGCTTTGTACACATTTTTCCCATTGATTTCAAATATTTCAGACATTCAACTATAAATTCATGTTATTTAACATTAGCAGAAAAATAGCTTTAATTTGCTCTCCTGATTGCTTCCTTTTTTTTTTTTTTTTTTTTTTAGATCATCAGAGTTTTGTCTGAGAATTGCTATCTCGATGACAGTATTTACCATGATCTTTCTTGCTTTACTTTCCACATTCACCAGCATCTAGCATGCGGCTTGTGCTTTCCTGGTAAAATCATGAGAAATAAGTGCATGTTCATATTCTGTATGAACTATACTCACGTCTTTTGTTAGTTATGACAAACTGAATACATTTAAATCCTAGCTTTGTACAGTCTATCTTCCACAGATATTTTTCCATTGGATCTGTAGAGTACCTTCTAATAAAGATTAAACTCCTGTCAATATTGTTAACTTTTTAAGTAAAGAGAAAACCAAGCATGCTATACAGCTTTACACTTGTGCAAGGATAAATCTAGCAATGAAGACTTCAGTATTCTAAAGGCACTAGCAGACTATATTCCCACTGTTATTTCTAGAGATACACAGCATTTTATATTCCAGACAAGATAATTTTCAATGTGTTTTTCACCAACACTTTTAGATTGCTGCAAAGATTTTTCTTTCAGCATTCTTCAAACAAAAAATAACAAGAAATGACATAAAGCAGAGTCTTCTCTAATGGTGAAAGGACTAAGTACAGCTCTCATAAAGAGAATAGAATATGTTGAAGAAAATATCTTTTCACAAAGTATGGGTTCCAGGTGATCCCATTTATTCATTTATTTGTCTGTAAGATTTTAATACCTCAGTTTCCAGTTTTGTAAATATATTTACTGTAATTAAATTTAATACCCAGGATCTTAATATGAGATATATTTTAACTGAAAAGTAAAGGCTAAAAGTTCACTTTTTAAAAGAACTTATGGAAAACAGTTTTGAATCATTGCTAAATTAGATAAAATGAATTATGGACCCAGTTTCTCCAGCCTATATGCATGAACAAATTCCTTAATTTGTCTAGTCCTCATTTTGTATCTCAATGGCAAAGCACACAAAGGAACATTATATAAGTCTTTTACCTTGATGAATTTCAAAATAAGTCTTTAGTAAATAGGTAATGAAGTTATGTCTGAATAAAGAAGTGAAACAAGTTGGTGAGATATCTCAGTGGGATAAGACATTTCCCACCAACCTAGAAAATGAGTTCTATCACCAAGACCCATAGTGGAAGAATAGAACTAGCTCCTGCAAGCTGTTCTCTGGCCTCTACAAGCAGGTCATGATACTTCAATGTGATTAAGTGCACACAGGCATGTAGGCAAAGTCATACACTCATACACACACACAAACACACACTACACATACACAGGAATATAGTTAAAATACTACAAATATAAAGATAAGCAAATACATTAACAACAACTATACTACAATGAGTCAATTCACTGACTTTGACAAGACTTTGACAAGAATGTGCACATTCATTCTTTGTGATGCTCACAGCTAAATTCCACTCATCAGTTAACAATATTGGTGTCTGTATTATCTGAAAATGTTTCTTACTTTAGAACTTATATGTTGATGAGTTAACAAGCTATCATGTGAACAAAAGTGTCAGGTCAATGGACTTTTCCTTTTTCCTTTTTAAAAATTTAAGTATAGAATTCAAATTATTTTGAATTGCATATCAGTTTTGTTTATCTATATCTCATTTATATAGATAATGAAGCATTGGCATTTGATCATCATGATTGTGGCTTGAGTATGTGAAATTATTTTAAATGCTGTCATTACCACTAGAAATGGAAATGGTTGCTACCTCTTTTTGGTTTGCTGTGATGAACAGGTTTTAATGTTCTCATTGATTCATATGCTATTATGTAACCTCATCATTCTTATATTGTCAGAGGCAATCTCCAAAATTATATGTAAAGAGCAGTGTACTAAATAAAGGCACTCCGAGCTCACTGGTTTTCTTCCAGGTTTTCTTTATTACGTTATCTAAATTCCTTTAGCTAGATTGTATATATTTTACACAGCTTTCTATTATCTTATTTTGTAAAAGAGTATTGTTGACCATACTCTGAGGTTATAAATTATCTTATAGACATAGACATATCAGCTAATTGATCTACTAAAGGTTTTGGTTGAATTCATCCGTCAGTTTAGACATGGTTGACAAATCACTCTTGCCCAAAGCAAAGTATGAGTGAAACATTCTCTTATAATTCATATTCCCTTTTATAACTTTGAGAATTTTTCTGTTTATTATATAATGCAAACTATAAAAAGATTGGCTTGTGTACACTTCATGCAAAAAAAAATCAAGTATTGCAATTGATAAAGACTTTCAACTCCTTCAGAAAAGGAAAAAAATTGTAACTGAACTAACTTTTCTAATTTTAATTTATATTTTCTTCTTTAATTAAAAATCCATTTGTCCTTCTAATGCTTAATTCTTCTCCCCTCTCTTTTTCTTTCCCCTTCCTTTCTCCCTCTGAAATCCCACTTCCCTCTACCTCCTGTGATTATTTTGTTTCCCCTTCTAAGTAGGAATGAAGCATCCACACTTTGGTCTTCTTTTCTTCTCTTCCTGCTTTGACTTTTTTTTATGCAGAAGACAATGAAAAGCTGTATTAGTCCAGTTTTCATTACTACCACAAAATGCTCAAGAATAGAAAATTGTATAAATAAAAGATATTTATCCAGGTAATTATTATGAATATTCAAAGCAGGGTTTTGCCAGCATCTTAGCATTGGTGAATGTCTCATGGAAGATGACACCAACCTTCAGAAGCAGAGGTGGGAGTGGGACAACCTATTGCTACAAAAGAAACGCCATAGTTAAGATCATGCTCAGATCTTATGTTTATAAACCATCATATTTCCAGGGATCTTCACTAGAGTTAACTTAATTTTCCTAAGGGCACTATTCAGTAAAGTGATGTCTGGTAGATGATGCCTTCTGAAGGTTCTATCTACTACTGCTAACATCACCAAAGCAAGGACCAAACACCCAAAACATAAACTGTGGAGACTTCTCACACCAGACACAACAAAAACCATGGATTTTGCCATGTTGCTAAACCTCCCATAATAGTTACATAGAGATAGGTCCTCTGAAGTATAAATAATAGACAATCAAACACAATATTAAAAATTCACAGAGGGGAAAAATCAGTATTTTATTACAAACAGGAAAGTAAGCATTTTACTTAGGAAAACTCTGAAATATTTATTGAGGGAGAAAAATGTTTCTAAACTTCCTGTGCCCTTCATCATCCCCATGGGATGCTTTGCTTTGCCAAGAGTGCAAATCTCTGCTTAGCTGTAATGTTAACCCACCTTATTAGAGTAGTGTTTTCCTCCACTATAAATGCACACGTGAAACTGCTCAGGAGCTATCTGGATTCACTAATGAAAGACACAGACACACACACAGACACACACACACAAGAGACACACACAGACACAGACACACACAGAGACACACACATACACATACACACACACACACACACACACACACACACACACACACAATCAGTTAATTTTAATATACTTTGACTAGCTCAAAGGCTGGGCAGTTCTAATCCTCCCCACAGCTAGCACACATTTCCCTCCTGTAATCCTGGCTCAATGCCTTCAAATTCTATATTTTATCTTTGCTGCTCTGGCTTCTTCTGAGTGGCTCCCTAGTCTTTGCTGCCCAAGACATTTTGGGCAGCCTTCAGGCTGCATTCCTCCCACTTCTATCAGAATTTTCTTCTGCAGCCTAAATCTGACCTTCTCCTTGAATCAGGCTATCTTCTCTTCTCCTCCCAGTTCCTAGCTGTAGAAATCTAAAGTTCTGTCTCAATCTACTGCAGTCATATGCCAATTGGCTGTTTATTTATTGATCAAAAAATTTTAAAGGACAAGGATTTGCATAATTTGAAAAGATTTCATTTTGGGTTTTATAAATTAAAACAGAAACAATAACAACTTTTCCAAAAAAAAAGGCTCTTCTCTCAGACATAAATAGAGAATAACCATAACAATTATGTAAAGTACAAAGTATGATATACAAGTAACATCTAGTCCATCATATTTGTTAATTATGTGAAGCACTCTATATCTATCCTAACTAAAGAGCTTATAATTCTGTACCTGAATTATGTTCTGATTTTAGCCTGTATCACCATCTGAAAACCATCTTTTTAACTCTATATAATCTCTCAATGCTAAACAACTTGAGTTTGATTATAAGACTATAACTAGTCTTCAACCCCATCAGGAATTCAAGAACAAATTAATTCCATGATTCTAGCTACAAGGAGACAGAAAACCCAGACTAATAAACTCAGAGTCTTAGTATATGAGGAGGTAAACCAATAGGCTTCACCCATTGCTTTCCCCTCATCTCTTCTCTACTACAAGATCAATCATTATTTTTTTAAAAAAATACTTAGGAAAAATGTAGCCTACTAGGAAAGATACTGTGAATCCAGGTGAGGATTACTGTGATGGCAATTACAACAGTCTTTATCATGGCTTAGATTTTATAAACCCCAAAGTTGTCTTAAACAACACAACTTATTTCTTACAGTTGTTGAGACTGGGGAGTTTAAGACCACAATATTGACAGATTTGATATCTTACAGAGTAACTTGTTGACTTGTACATGTCGATCATGTGACTGTATACTCACATTGTGAAGAATGAAACAAGAGAAACTAGTTTTAGTCAAGGTAGCATCTCCATTCATGAGGATCCTGTTCTTCCTCAAAGCTGCATCGCCTAATGCCATGACACATTAGTTTTAGAATTTAGCATATTGATTTTTTTTTTTATGAAACATAAACATTCTCTCTTAAAACCATGACATGATGGTTTTAGAATCCAGCACATGGATTTTTATGAGACACACACATTTGACTGAATGTACTCATTGGGTAGACTCATGGCAATAACTAATCAATTGCAATGCCTTTTGAGATCTAGCTTGATGAAGGAACACAAATCTAAGAGCAACTGAAAGCCACGATGTGCTAATTTAGATGAACTGTACAATGTTTAAATCACAAAACCCAGGTTCTTAGCTTTTTGCTTTTGTGTTCACCTTATGTGAACAATTCTGTTGATGGGATTCTTTTTTTTTTACAAAGGGCAGATTGACATTTTAGATTACTGTGAGCTGATTAAAAATGAGGAGGCTAGCTTAGGACGATGCTCATAATATTTGTGGAGCCAAGGTATGACACGGAGAGCTTGTTAATACTGATTCTTGGATCTCCATGGATCTTGATTTAGTAGCTCTTGGCTGAGGCTTTAAATTTCAGGCAGTGCTTCCTATGGATTATATTTTAAGTAACAATAGTCTAGATACTTCCCAATGATTGCTATAATGGTGTCTGATTCATTTTTTCCCTTACAGAGATTAGAAGGTGGGCATGGTGGTGGTTAGCTATAATTTAAAATTTTAACACTCAAAAGGACACTGCACTATGATTTATATATATATATATATATATGTGTGTGTGTGTGTGTGTGTGTGTGTGTGTGTGTGTGTGTATGTATGTGTGGGTGATATGTGTGTGTGTATATGTATGAAAGAGAGAGAGAGACCCCCCTCTATGGAAAAATAAAAATAAAATTGTAGGGGAGTATAAAATATGCATACCCCTGTTATAGTCTGTGTGCTGTGTTCTATGAATCATCTTACCTTTTCTTTTTCTAGATATTGTTTATTTTGTTTTATGATGCTTCCTTGAGAAGTAATATGTTGCTGCTTATCTTTTATGGAGTCTGAAACAGACCCTAGATTCTTCCTAAAGGATTTGCTTCCTCTCAGTCACAGGCATACAGTAGAAAAGAGAGTAATTCTTAAACAGTAGGCTACTAATATTTACGTACAGTCAAAACTCCAAAGATTTTATGCCCACAAGTCATCTATTTTTTTGTCTGATATGTTAGTGTGACGCTTGTACTGATCCCCAGGACACAGTAGGTTCTTAAAACCTGCCTCTATCAAATCAGAGGTGGACTGAGTGAATAAGGAATTTTAAGTGCCGTGCTTAACTGCTGTTAGTCCCTTTCTTCAGTGATAAAGCAGATAAACAGGCTCTTTCTCACATCCTAATACAAACTTCGTCCACTTGTTTGGGTGAGATTACATTATTGCATCGGTGAAGTTGAATACAACAAGCAGAGTCCCATGTGAGTACACAGTGTATTTATGACATGCTCTGGAGAAAACTGTGTTTAGCAAAGTGTTAAAAATGCTTTTTCCTATTAGCCAAGAGCTGTCAAAGAGTCTGAATTCAGACCATTTTTCACATTTAAGAATGCATTGTGCTCTCCCTCTATGCTGCCTATGAACTTTCTGTAAATGCTTTATAAGCATTATCTTGTTTTTCCTTACAACACCGTTGAGAGGTGTGTGACCAAGCAGTGTTATCCTCGTTGTACAGACACATAGAAGTTAATTGACTTTCTTCAGGTCATGGAGAAGCAGAGAGAGCCAGCAATAAAAGGAACATTAGCCTGCTTTTTAAAAGTGTGAGCACACTGGTTTCTGCAAACCCCCTAACCCTGTCCTTTTTCTACCTAATTCAAATATCCATTATCCAGGAGATAATCTGCCAGCAATGGGGCCTCTTAAAAGGTATTTGTATAGGTCATAATAGATCTAATATAAGGTGAAGTCAGAGGATACCCTTATTTGTAGAATAAATAGAGGAAATTGAAATAAACATTTTTGTGAAAATGAAAACAAAAGATTAATGTAATTTCTAAATTGCATATAAGCTACTTAAAATCCTCTGAGATTTTCTGTTTAAAATTATTCTTGTATTATTTTAGGTATTTTGTTATTCTGTTCATTTTTGTTTGACAAAATGAAATGCTTGAGATGGAGTCATTTTTAAAAAATAGAGTTTGTTCTTAGCTTTGAGGACCAAGAGTCTGATACTGGCAACAGTTGGCCACTGCTGAGAGCCCCCTGGCTATGCCAGATCCTGGTCGGTAACATTCTGGTGGAAACACATGTAAGGAGAAGAGAGATGTGGTGAGAACAGAAACCAGAACGAGATTAGAGGTCTGGCTGGTTCCTTTTCAGCCACCACTGAGATCCTAGGAAAATATCCTACCTAGATATCTTCTTAGAGAAGTATATGAATGACTTATACATTCCCTGTTAGCCATCCTTCCTTTAATGACTCCACTACTCTGTGCTGCCACACTGAGGGAAAACTCATCCAGAACATTAACCTTTAGAAGGAAACAGCTTCATGAAAAGTGTAGCGGCCCTGAGGAATGTACAAAATCTTCTGTCATTTACATTGTAACCTTGATGTTGTTGGGAAGTGGTTTCTGTGAAACTCTTTGCTCCTATCTGTCCTTGAACCCAAGCTCTCAGATTCTGACTGTTTCTATTTTTTTTCTTCACTCTTCCCTGTTTTGGATAGCCCCAGCCTTGTATTTTGATCCTAGTTCCACCCCCTGAGAGGGACTCCAGAGAAGGATTGAATCAATGTTGTGGATAGCCTCAGCCTTGTATTTTGATCCTAGTTCCCAGTGATAGCCCCAGGCTGTATTTTGATCCTAGTTCCACCCTTCTGAGAGGGGCTCCAGAGGATGATTGAATCTGTACACAGATGTCATCTTGTGAACCTTCTGTCCAATTAAAACCTGTAAAATAAAGGCTAAAGCCAGTGATTGGGCAGTAGAAGGGGAGGCAGAGAAAAAGGCTTCGGGAGGAGAGAGTGAGAGGAATTCGATATAAAAGGAGGTAGATGTAGAAGCCAGAGGGAGAAGAGAAGGAGTGGCTGGGAGAGCAGAAGCAGAAAGAGAAGCAGAAAAGAAGCAGGAGGAAGTTGGAAGAAGCAGAAGGAAGCTGGCGGTAGAAGGAAGCTGAGGATGAAGAGCCAGAGCTCGAAGGAAAACCATGCGACCTGGATTAAACGCAAGTTATAATGGATCTCATAGCCGGGATTAGAGTAGTGCAGTGGTAAATCTGCCCAATCCTAGGCGTGCTATTTATACGATAATTGCTGAGTTTTGTTTTCCTTTACTGGTCTCCATCGGGTAGGAGACTTACAGCGACAAATTTGGGGTTAATAACTTCGAGTACACTTCCCACTTACCAATATTACTTGCGCAGCTAGACAGTTCAAACGTTGAGGTAATGATCAATAGGAATGAATCATGCAGTCCTGTAAAGCTTTTTTTTTTTTTTTCAACAAAGAGCTGGCATACGTATTGCTTGCTATAACAGAGGTCTCTGTTTTCTCCAAGAGCGCCTCAGCTACCTCATGCTATTCCATTTGCACAGCCATCCCTCTGGGCTCTCTGTTCACTCTGTGGACTTTGAGGCAGAGATCACCATGAAAAATATTCAGATATAGGTGTTATTTCTTATCTTTAGTTAATAAAAGTCCTTGACCTGTGATTTAGAAGTCTCGTATCTTCTGTCAGCAGTCAAGGATCTGTGACAGGTTGGGCCTGTCTTTATTCTGGTGAGATTTCTATGCTTCTAGCTCCCTTCCATGCTAAAAAAACATTTGTAAGTAGGGTAAAATACTCACAACTAAATTTAATAGCATTTTGGTTCATCTGTCTCAAAATTGAGGTTCTTTTTCATGAAAAAAGTGTTTTTTTCCTCAAACATGCTAAAATTCTCAATGAAAATTTTAAATGAAGCTTCTGAAGAATTAAAGCAGCATGTTATTTGGTGTCTCAGAGTAGCATTACCTATGTTCCATATCACAGACCTCGAACACAAATGAGTATGTCTAACATTATCCACAGGAAATGGAGATGAAGTTTAAGCTTCACTGAGGTGGCATAGATCAGAACAAGCAGCATCTTTTACAGAAGAACAGAATTGCAAGGCATTGTTCTTCATGGTTGTCATAATGCACATGCTGAAAGTAGTAGCTGCATGGTATTGAAGCCTATTGTCTGCCACATCGGTCAGATTGGAAGGCATACTATGTTGTCTTTGGGTTGGAAAAGCAAATCTGCTTGGTTAAGTCATTGGGTATACTACTTGGCAGCAGGACACATTTTAAAGTTTTCTAATCCTTATCTTGCTTCTCATATACGTGCAAACACAATAGAAAAACATCTACCTTACATAGTTGAGAAATTTGTCCCTTATAAGACATTCAGTAGACATCAGTAGTTATTGACAGAAAGCATTAGAACCCATAGAGCTACATTTCTAAAATATTCAAGAAAAATAAACTATGCTTGTTGCTTTATTTTAAATGGATTATAGTAACTATTGGTCCAAATTTAGGTTGGCATTACAGTAAATTATGGCCATATCTTAACACATGAATCTCAAGTCATCAAAGTTTACAAGACCCACATTATATTTCATTTATTATAAATTTGTATACATACTCTACTGAGGCATGGTTGAAATCTCAATATTAAGCTAGAGTTTCATCTCTCCTTAGAGTTATTACCCATTCTTTGGCAATATGAGAATTTTCTCACTTCTTTATGTAAACATTTCCCCCGCATTCACCACCTTGCTCAACAGCATAGCTAAATCTGAGTCAAAATCAACACAGGCTGTCAATTTGGTATGCACAACATCTGGTCACTTCCATATTTACCAGTTGTGGAGGTGAATGTGGTATATTTCATTGGGAAATGTGTTACTGTGTCCTCCTGTCCATCCCCTGAACAGGCCCCTGTCTTGAGAAAGTTGTCATCACCTTCAGTTTTTATTTATTTTTCTAAAGAAAGCTTTACTCCTAGATTGAGACTACCTCTTTACCCATCATAGACTTGTTTCCTTGGCCACATTCTGCCAAAGCATAATATCCTGCTGTAATATCTACAATCAAAACGGATAATGTTACATTACCCAAATTGCTGCAACTCCATTTTGCACTGTATGTGGAGTAAATCGGCTGCGAGTCTACACAGCTGTTGCTAACTGCTCTTTGAGACTTCCTTGCAGTTAAGTAATGAATCTTTATCAACTTCCTGAATAATTTTCTCCTAAATACATTAAATTGAATGTAAAGGAGGTTTTTAAAAATGAACACAAACCATTTCTGGTAGTTGGTGATAATCTTAAAACTTTTATAACATTTCTCTTTTTAAAAGAAATAGGCAAAACTGTCTGAGCTTTGAGATATGTAACAGTGACAGCTCTAAGGATACAGCCTAAGCTAAAACAACGATAACTAATTTCTAGTTGCTGGTATGAGCTTAAAATTCAATTGACTTCAAGTAGGAAAGCAGAAATTCCTATAATTATATATATATATAAAATGAGCTGGTCATACTAATTTTGCTTATTTGCATATTTATTTTAGCTATTTTAGAAAGCCATCTATTGTTAAAAATAAAGGAAAATCAATTTTGTATGGTCATAAAAATTTTGAAAGGGGTTCTGGACCTAGGCCAGACTTGTTATAGAAGTTTATCTCTCCAGCTCTTCTCAGCTTCATTTCTCCATTTTCAACAGCTCTTTGCTCTGCTGGTTCCTAATGATAATGTTCATGTTATTCAAACCTAGAAGTTGGAAGTAGGCATGACAATTTATCTCAGATTTTTCCTCATACGTATATTTTAAAACCTGAGGCTAAACCAACCTGATTGATGTGTATAACCTACATCAATTATCTAGTTAGAAGTTGAATACAAAATTGTTTTCTAAAACCTAATCTTTTTTATTATAATTTTTAAGCCACTGCTTCAAATTGCAGGCAGGAGAACCAGATGAACTTGATCCTGACAAAGGTCTTGCTTTGCTGTCCTGATGCATCCTCTCTAAGAGATCTAAGACCCTCAAGATTGGCTTTCCACGTATGTGCCATCCCTGTATGTTCCCTGTGTTTTCATTCCCATGGCGATCCATAGCTAAAATACAATACGTAAAGTGACTAAACATGGCCTCCCCCATACACTTTACAATTCAATAAATCTGTGTGTCTACATTACCATCTCACGGGTTTTTGATCAACACATAAAGAATTTATTGGAGAAGGCTTGGCTACTCACTATGTCTGAATGCATAAATATCATATAAAGACAATACAAAGGGAAAGTATTATTCTACCTTTCTAAAATAGAGTCATAGCTGTGGTCTAATCAGTGAGAAAATCTTTATTCACATTGTGTGACTAAAGCATTGCAGTTCCTCACCCTGAATCCTTGACATGACATCTTTATTCACTGATTAAGAGTAGTTTACTCTCTTTGCAGAAGATGAACCTTATGAAGAGACAAATATTGTGTTTTGAAAGACAATCAAGAAATATAATTAAATCTTAGCTACAGTTCTGGCAGATTGGAAATCATTGTCTTTTGCTGCTAAGACTCTATTTTATGTCCACATCATCACTCAAATCCTTAGAAAGTTATACTGAAATAAAACCTTTTGTTTTGTCATTTATAACATAACATTACAGTCATCTGTTTCTTGACTATAATTTTACCATAAGTGTGAGGTCCTTGAGGCTGACACGAAGTTAAGAACTGTCTCCATTGCTATCACAGTATCTAAACAGAGTGGAAACTACCACAAACTATTAGTTGAATAAAATAATAAGTAACATTTACTTTAGAAAATAAAAGAAAAATGTACAAAATATAATGTTTGGAAGGACAGATTTCCTTCTATATCAGTGTGATCTGATTTCATGTTGACTTCTAATTTCTTTGAAGCTTGCATTGTGAAATCAACTTGTTTTGCTTAAATTGAACAATGTGCCCATCCTCCATTCAACAACCGAGAATTTTCATTTAGTGGTTAGCTTCTTTTTACTTACCATCAATAACCATACCAGTTTAATCACACAAAGTAGAAACAACTACTCTGTTTTAGTAACCAGAACAAGATTTATAATTGTGGTTCTTAAGAAAATGAAAAAAAATTAATAAGCAGATAATTTTATAGTCATCTAGTTTTCTGACTTTTCAAACCAAAGAAATCCATGCTGTTTTCTAGTCCTTAGCATATCAGGGCACAGTGAATTTTTCACATGTAAACAACTCTCAGTGATCACTGTAGATAATATAATACATCATAAATATTGTATTATGTTGATAGTGGAGAGCATTCGTTTAACTTTGGTAAGAAGCATAGCTTTGGGAGAGTATAGACATGGGAGATATTTATTTCTTAAGATATTTGAATTGGCAAAGTTCTAATAAATGCAGAAACAGACAAGGTGGCATACATATTAGATTTAGCAAGCTGCTTCCTTCACCCCTGATTGCCAGCAGGTCAAAATTTAATCTTGATACTAGCAAACTACATTTATTTGTAAGGGGTAGAAGAACAGTGGTCAGGTTTTAATTGCAATGAAATTTTTGTTTAAAAAAAAAACAAAAAACAAAAATAAAAACTAACCAGAAAGTTATTTGGTTCAGATTTCTTTGTTTAAAAGAAAACGGGAACTTTTTTTGAGAGAAAGTCATCAACATTAGTAAGCAATTTTCAATCCTTAATGTGAAGTCTGTATATAATTAAACAACAAGAACTAGAAAGGAAAATGGGATGAGAGTGAGGAAGCCTAACTCTAGACATATCTCTGCTACAAATTATATTGCCTAGGGCAAGTTACTTGGTTTTGTTGATAAACATCAAGTGCTATTGCATTTTGGTAAATGCTTCTTAGTCCTGTGAGGATTTCCATCTTCTATATTGTTACAATTTGACAATGGAATGCACCTGCTTTAAACCACAGAGTCTTTTTCAATACCCTTCTCCTACAAACATGTGCCCTTATCCCAGTCCTAACACTGTTTCCACACCTGTGTCAGGGTGGAGCTCCTACACAGAGAATCTGTGAAGCATTGTAAAAGCCCCAAAGGCATGCTAGGAGCTTCTTAATACAGCAGATCTTCACCTGGGTACCCCTTCTCTTCCTGGCAAGCTTTCTGCCCACTTTCTTGCTTAAGTGCATCAGGTTACCCTCTAGAAAGTTCTCAGTTTACCTGAGATCACTGTGTCTCTTGGTGTTTCCTCTGTCTGTCATGACCCTTTTCTTTATCTGCCCAAATATTTCTCAATTTCTAAGAAAATCTCCAGGCCACTTTCTCTGTGACGTCTATCCTTGACCATATTTAGGATGGTAATAGAAATGTAAACAGAGATGATTTTACATGTCTTTCTCTCATGACTTTCTGTGTAAACTTTGATCACTTTATTTCTCTTCTGTGTCAATAAATCATTAATAATATTTGGCCAGAATCTATTTCAATAAATTGTGAGGTTTTTCACCTTTTTAAAAGTAATAATTTGTGGTTTGATGTAGGCTTGAAACATGTGCATTCAGAATTAATAAGTGCAATGTTAGAATTTTTATAGTATGAGGGATATGGGGGACATGATTGTAATTGTAGTATAACCTGGAGGTTCTGAAAATGTAAAATTTTGTACATATGTTCATGTACACTTGTAGGCACAGCAAAACATAAAAGGTTTTTCTTGGAGCTTGTAAATATTTGGAAGAACTACAAAGCATACTAATAACATTATGAGCACACCAGGCCTGCTTCCCTAAGAAATAGTAGAGAAGCCATCAAAACTGACACTACTTTTGCCTCTTGTTTTAGGACTTCCTCTCGCCATTCTCTGAACCCAAGTGAGGCAAGAGGATAGCGTCTGTATTCTTTTGAGCCTTGGGAAATAACTATCAGACTCGTGCTTCAGAGATTTTACAGAGATGGACCAAGAGACTTTAATGTGAAAGTTTATCTTATGTTGATGAGTTTAAAATTTCTAACCTGTGTCCATAGCTTCTTACTTGTCTTTGACACAACAGCATTCTGTTTTGCAGCTACCTTAGCCACAAAAGGTTTGCAAAAACACCACTGTCCTTTCCTATCTTTAATTTTTGCGGATCTCTCTCTCTCTCTCTCTCTCTCTCTCTCTCTCTCTCTCCCTTAAATTGAGGACATCTCTTGGAAAAGAGTCACACATAATATACCACACTGGCCTGAAACTTTATGTATATAGCCCAGGCTGGACCAGTGGTTCTCAGTGTTTTAACCTCTCATGTACAGGGAAAATATGTGCAAGGTAGCATGATGAGCTCTTTTCTAGTTCTTTAATGTTTTTCTCAGTGCTCAGCCTGAAGAATGGACCTTTTATTAACAAATGTATTAACCTGTGCTTCATAAAATGCATTTCAATAAAACAATATTTCTAGGTGCAATTAAATTAAGAAGTTTTTTAGAATTTATTTTTAATTAATTAAATAATTAATAAGTATAAAAACACATAGTTTGTTCTCTGTGCTATAATACTTCTAACCTGAACTTCTTTAGAGTCTTGTAGAGACTTTAATCATATATGCATATAGAGAGGAATTAAATTTAAGTTCAGTAATCATAATCTTCATGTGAAAATATAATTTATCATTCAATTGCAGTCAGGAAGTAATATTGGAATATTGGCTAGAAATTTAACAGTTCTTTCAAAGACAAGAATTAATTGAATAAACTGAAAAGCTTCAATAGCATCATCTTTCATTAATTTTCCCTTGTTAATGTCAGATCATTCACGAATGCTACCTTTATTATAGTACTAAGCATTCCAAAGATAAATAGCAGAATTTTTTTTTCTAACATTATTTTTAGAAATATGTATAAAGTTTCCATACTTAAATCTTAGACTCTAGATCAAACATTAATCTACTTTGTATGCTGTTCCCAGAGATGTGTCTTATGCATTTAATTAGCATATCAACTTAGTAAAGCACTGTTTTGGGGTCTTATACACAGAGTAGTAGACAGCTTTGGAATATAAGGTTGTTCTGCAATATCCATATTTTTCTTAGACTAAAAATATCAATCAGTACTGTTTATCATAATGGTTTGAGTTGATTGGTTGGTTTTGGTGTGAGGAGTCACATATGGGCAATCACTCTCCTCCTTCCTGACTTATACCCCAGTTCTTGTCTGCAACAATCTTAATGCCTTCTTTACTTGGAAGGACTCTCATCATAAACACCATAGCACAACTGGTAATGGTACGGAATGTGATCCTGTAAAAACTTTTAATAAGAATATAGATTGAGGTTTAGGATTATTAGTTTCTCCACTGTTAGTCTATTGGCATTGGAAATCAGAATGCATAGAGAACAGTATGAATAATTTGAAAATTGCTATTGGTTATAACTTTTTAAAGGGCATATGTAATAGTTTTTGAGAGAACTGAAATTCTCAAATACAGTTAAAATTGTGCATTTATAAATGGAGGAGTGCTGATTGCTGGCTTGGAAAAAAATAAAGCCTCCATAAGTGGCTGTAGCAAAGCCTGTAGTGTATTCTCTTAATAGGAATTATGGGACAGACCCTGTCCACTGTGAGTGGGCCACTCTTGACAATGTAGTCCTACATTATATAAGAAAGCAGGCTGAGCATGTCATTAGGAGCAAGCCAGCTGTCAGCACTCCTCCATGGCCCCTGCATCAGCTCCTGCTTCTATGGTCCTTATCTATTTGAGGTTTGGTCCTGAATTCCATCAATGATGAACAAGGATGTGGAAGTAGAAAGCAAATAAAGTCTTTCCTCTGGAAGTTGCTTTGGTCATGATATTTCATTACAGTAACAATAGTAACCCAAACTAATACAAGAATTAAAACTTTGAAATGATATCATCTGTTCTGCTATACTCTATGACATTTGAAGACAAATTCTAATATGATCAGAGAAGTTTATACATTTATACTGAAACATGTGTGAAGACAATGCTGGGCAGAGAAAACAATGAGCATATACACCTTGAATGAGTGGGAACTAGGGCACATTTCTGTCCCAAAGAATGTTTAAAAGCCACCAACCTTGAGCAGAGTAAGCAAGGAGACTCTTAAAGTCATGGTCAGGGGCAGGATACTATTGCTTTGCTGAGTTTTTTTTTTTTCTCTCTTCTCTCTTGAGTGATATGACAAGCTCTAGGAAGAATGTGAACAAAGGAATGACATATTCCAACTCCTTCTTTAAAAGCTTCATTCTACCTTCTGGATTAGGGATTAAGAGTTGAGGGAGTTCAGGGCAGAGGTGGATGAGTCACTGGGCTGTTCAATAATCTAAGAGAATGGTGCAGATGACTTGCCCGGGGTGGTGACAGGAAAGGCAGGTGATTATAGCAAGGTCAGATTCTGATCCCTTTTTATTTATTTGCAGTGCTGGGGATCAAACCCAGGGCCACATGTCTTTAAGGCATGCACTCTGTCACTGAGCTGTGTACGAAGACCTCCTGCTTTAATTCTGATGGGAGCTTATAGGATTTTTGGTGGCTTCAGTACTGTGTATAAGAGAAAAGCAAATACTCTCTTTCGCTAAACATAAAAAAATACACTTGTGGGGAAATGGTGGTAAAATAAACATCTGAATATATACATAAATTCAACCATAAGCCTGTAGCATGGAAACTGGGTGTCTTGGAAGACGTTAGTAAGACTCCCTTAAAAAGAAATAAGGTCATCATATTAGGGAGGGAAATGAAGTTACACACATACACACACACACACACAACACACACACACACAACACACAGAAGGGGGTTCTTAATTTACTAAAGTTTGTTTAAAATTTCATTGACCACATTTTAAAAACATAGAATAGCAAACATTTTCTGTTTTTACATGAACTGTGAATGATGGCTTATTTGCCTTTCCCGGCTTTGATTTTCCTTGGATAGAACTCCAGCTCCTTGCCTTCTAGCATGTAGCCATCTGCTCTGCCATGCTGGTCTGTCTCAAGTCAATATAGGCAAGGAACTTGCACTGCTGGAACTGCTCCTCCAGAAGACTGCTGATTTTAACGTTCTTTTTCCTTTCATCATGTTTCTTTGGAATATTCTGTGACTGTTTTATTGTTTAAAATTTCTTCCTCCCTCAGACAAATGATTCAACCTCATTTTATTTATTTATTTTTTTTATTGTCTTACACACAGTTCCACTAGGATCCTACAAAGAATCCAGCACAGCGACATGGCAACAACTTACATCATCATTGGTTGCCAGGTTTGAGACAGGCACTGAAAACATATTAAAAGACCGCTCCTGAACATCCCAGCTCTCCGCCCCTTTCACTCTCTTTCTCTGTCCTCACATGTTCCCCATTGGCTTCTTTCCCCTTCTCACTCTCTCTTCCTTTCTTCATCTCTTCCTCGTTCCTATCTTTCTCTCTTTCTGTCCTTCTCTTCCATCCCCTATTCTCTGCTTCTATCCCTTTTCAGGTCTCTTTCCCTCAATAAACTTCCTTTATATTAGGCCTGTTGCATGTCCTGATTCCTACGGACACCGTGGGCCCAATAAGGTACTACCTCCTGACACATTATACTATGTTATAAAACATAACAAGTATGTTGTGCTGCCGAGAAGCACAATATAGTTCTTCACTGGGGTTTGGGTATGAACCAACTCATTATTGGATGCGTTGTGGACAACACTGATTATCTCATTTTGCCAGTATACCACTCAAAGCCCTAGGGAAAGTTTCCCACATCCACTCTCAGGGCACAGTATTTCTTATTGCTTCCTTGCACTTAGACTGTGGATATGGCAAGGGCCAAACTCAGTGTTGGCAGCAGGCCTTCCCAGTTCATACTACTGTTTCTTGTATGATAGGGGTTTCTCTTACCCTTGGTCTTGAGACACTTGTGCCAGTTGTCCCACGAGAAGTCCATCTCTCGGCATTGATGCAAAGCAAATACATGGTTTTCCAGAAGCTGTAAGGACTCAGTAGAAACTATATGCAAGATTTTTAACTATGACCTTCTCCCAAGCTAGTCATAATGGTGATTATGACAGTCCCTTTCTACTACCCTATAGGCACCTCTTCTCGAGGGTAACTGATACTCTACAACATAATGTGTCATTAAGTTGCCACTGTCATTTAGGAATATTAAATGCATTTTTAGCTTAAATTCAGATGGTTTTGTTTCAATAGAATCTTATAAGAAATGAGCATTTACACATATGTAAATAATGTCCTGTGAAGAAACAAGGAGAGCTGGCAAAGGAAAAAATTGAAATTGTTTTAATTTTTAGGTGATGATGATTATAGTTCAGAGGTGTACAATATAGAATATTTTGTATTCTAGTAAATTTATAACTTTAGAATTTTAACCAAATATGCCTAGAACATTTTGAATGATAAACTAGGAAGATTTTTAAGTATTATGGCAATTGAAAAACCAAGAATAGAATATCATTAAGATATAATAAGCCCAGGGAAGGGAAGGCAGATTAGCTGGTAAGGTCTCTTCTTCACCAGGGCCTATGCTCAGTCCCCTGTACTCATGTAAAGAACTGAGCCTCTTTGACACACCTGTAATTTCAGCAGTAAAGACTGACAGGATGATCCCTGGGGCTCCCTGACTAGCCAATTGGCTTAACTATTGAGTTCCAGGCCATCGAAAAACCCTGCTCAAAAACCAAGATTGACGGCAATAAAGTGATGGTTCAGAGCTTAAGTGCATTTGCTCTTCTTGCAGAAGACCAAGGCTCTGTTTCCAGCACTACAAGGCAGTTTACAACCATTGGTTAACTTGGTTTCCACAGATCCATTTCCCTCTATGGCCTCTGATGGCACCAGGCAAATATGCAATTCACTTATATACATGTAAGAAAAATAGTCAAACATATAAAACAAAACCAAATAAATCTGAAAAGGAAATCAAGGTGGGCGCCTTTGAAGTATGTACTAAGAACTTGCTCCTTGGCTTCTACACAAAAGTGCTTCTATATACATTTGCTTCTACACACGTACAACCACGTAAACATATACAGAATCCTTCAAAGGAATGCTAAAGAATAACATGTCTGCTGCAGTTGTAGAACATGCACAGTATCCCATATAATTCAAAATCCATATGCTTGTTATAATATTATTAAAATATTGAATTATAATTACTAATTTAAAGGGAAAATAGCAGCATGCATTATTAAAAGACTGAATCAGACAATTGGAAGGTCAGTTTCTATGTGCAGTAAGACTGCAAGTCTTCAGTATGATTCAGCACAAATCTTAGTCTTGAATTTCTGATCATCCACAGGAAAAGTTTATCTCATTAGCTAATAAGAAAACTGACAAATAAGCTAAGCTCTTTGGGGGTCCTAGTATGCAGAATCCAAACTTACATGGAAGTTTTATATTAGCTTTCAGTTAACAAGTTCATCTGTCAATAACCTGGATGTATTTAATCTTATGCCATTCTGTGTGGTTAGTCCTTGTTCTCATTTGGGAAGATTTTAGCAGGACTTCCTTGCTGTGGTGCCTCCGTCAGACCTTACCAGGTAGAAGACAATGTGAAGAACTCAGTCACAAGCCATACTCAGTGATTGGCCCACTGGCATCTCAGCCTTAAGCTAAAGGACTGCAGACATTATTTGCTCTGCCCTGTGCATGCTGATTGAATGTAGCTGACTCCTAGCTGGTACCATCTCATGGCGGAGAGGGGGGCAGAACAAAGGGGACTTGGTGCTCACCCCTGATTAGCCTCTTGCTTGAACTATGGCGGTGGTGAGTTCTGGCTTGATTATCACTTTCATTTTTGCTGTGTTCAATCAGCTACTCTGGGACCTCTAAGCTCATCTCTCTCCAGCTCATCTGATTCCTTGATAAACAGTACTCTAGTCTCCACTGAAACTACTAGCTCAGACTTTGTGTCATCTGGGCTAAAAATATCTTTGTTCAATTACCTAATATACTTCATAAATTTGTGTGAAACAATTAGTTAGATTAGTAGACGAAAGGGACCTGAACTCAGCTAGTAGTTGTTATGAAGAAAATGAGTCTCACAGTTATTAGGGGTATGAGTAAGGACTATAGTCCTATTGAAATCCTAGAAGTAAAAAAGAAAATAAAACACAAAGTGAATTTATATCAGCCAAAAGTGAATACAGAGGAGCATAGTGTGGTTAGGCTGACAGACACACAGGGTAACAGGAATGATTTCTTGTTACCCTGAGTTAAGAGAGGTAGATACATAGTCTTATTTCCCAGGGAAAGTCCCAGATATGAGATGATTTGGAGATAAGCAATGTTCAAGCTATGACAGTCAATGAGATAGCTTAGGAGACAGTTCAAACTGATGCTAAGAAGGTAGAGCATGGAACCCTGGAGAACAATTTTATGAACTGGCAGAAAAGACTGCTGGTAGCTGTGAAACTATGCCACTCTTCTTCAGAAGCACTTGTTTCCTGGACTTTCAGTAAATCAAGTAAGATGACATGAAATTGCTATTATAAAGGCATTTATTCAGGTAACTCTAGTGAAAACTTTTAGCTTCATAGTTTTTCTGAAAATCTGACTTTCAAGAACATAAGTGATTAATTATTCTTGTGCCTTTGCCTTGTGCCCTAGTGTCTGTTCTCTCAATGAACTTAATACAGGGTATTGGAATATAGTACATAGCTCCAAACTAAGACAGTCATCATTAAAGTTCTCCTTTCCTAACTTCTAACTAAAGTGATGTCATGAGTGTCATACCTCTAAATCTCAGTTATCATCTCTTCTGTTTCAAACAGATAAATAATTGATAACTAAATTAAAATTTACTTTAGGAACATGAAAATTTAATGAACTTAGCAACATTCTTTGTGGTCTACCTAACATGTTCTTCTGGTGAATATTTTAGTTGTTTTTTGCTTCCTCCAATTTTTTGATAATTTGCATTAGTGAATTTTATTTCCAAGTTAAAGACTTTTTTGATTCTAAGCAACATAAAACACATTCTAAAGTTAATGCTAAATAGTTATAAAATTAGAAGGCAGTTTGGATGTGGTGTAGAATATAGTATTATGTATTGTTTTTAAAGATATAGTCAATAGCTTATCCAAAATTTTAGTTTTTCTGGGACTAAGAGAGTGCCTGGAGAGGTGACTTCAGTTTTAGCATTGGATAAGTTTCTTAGAAGTAAGGCTATTAAATATCCAGAGGCTAGGAGTTTAGTGAGGAATAGAAAAGGGAGAGAGAGAATATTGTCTCTTTTTCAAAATCTGCATAAGTATTGTTTGTTTTCAAAAGCAGCACTTCCTTCTCTCGAGATAATATAGATTTCATATTCTGCTTAGCAACAATCTGAAAGGCCGTTGAGTCTGATTTGCAGCACTTTGTGACAATGTTACTACATTCTGACCAAGGAGCTATGAGCAGAATTGATCTGTAAAGTTTCATGTTATGTTCCTGAGGACAGCCTGGCTTTCTTTTCATTGTCTTTCCTCCATGTAATTCACATTAAAAGAGCTACTACACCATACAAATAATTCTACTTTTATTTTTAGTCCACTTTTTACAGGAATTTTTCTGTACTCTAAATGAAAGATTTGTCATTGTCAGGATTCTTGATTCTGAAATTCTTGATCCATTCTCTTTCTTATCCCAAAACTCTTTAGTCCCAAACATGAGGGTATCCTCATCTTCACCTTCTTTTTTTTGGGGGGGTTATATTATTAAACATTATATATGTCACTATATTAGCTTTTTGTGAATATATTAGTTGTTGAAGATAAAGAAATTTAGTACTTTTTCTCTTAACAATATTTGCTTCTGGAGGGGAGATGGCTCAATTGTTAGAGTACTGGTCATGTGAGCTTGATTTTGGATCCCCAGAACTCCTTCAATGCCTGATATAGATAGCACCCAGCTTATAATTCTAGCATCAGACCCTAGAGACTGGGCATACTCTGAGCAAGCTGGCTGGGGTAGGCTCTGAGTTTGACTAGGTGAGGCTTCTTTGAGTATGGTGGAAACCAATCCTGGATAATTCTTGACATCTACCTCAGCATCTTCATGGAGCTGCACCCACACACATGCTTGACTATACACATGCAGGCATGCATATAAATATACACATCGTATGTATGTGAACACTTATGTATAGACACACATATGCAAATAGAAAAAGAGAAAGAATTATTTGTAACATTGCTATCTTGCTTAGTCCTTCAGTATTCTCTTTGGTATGAGGTTATTATTATATCTCTGAATGTGGTGAAGATTATTGATTGTATAAATATTTACAAGATACCAATATCCAATGTCTTTAGAATAAAAATGTGAAAATAACTTGGTACATGAGTTTTTGGTAAATAACAGTGGAGAAGAATGAATAAAGGTTATGAATAAAGGTAGGGAATATTTGTGAATGGACTTACACAGATATCTTCCACAATTTTGCATGCAATTAAGGTAGAGAATGTCTTCATTTGGCAATGTATCTTTTTTTTTTTTTAAATCAAGAAACAGGGTCTTGATTCCCTTAAGCCCCATGTCAGTGCAAAGGAATGGTGAAATTACAAAAATTACTTTTAAACTCTTAAGTCATAGGCTAAGACTTGACCCAGATCTAAGAACACAGATCATTTTCCAAACAGTGAACTGTGAGTGCCCAGCAAGACATGGAGTTGGTCACCTGGGTTCATTGAGAGCTCATTGTGTTTCCCTCACAATCTCTTGCCTCAAAGATGAAATTTTGATAGAAATAGCATTGAATATGTATATTGATTTTGATAGGATGACCATTTTTTACTATATTAATCAGACTAATCCATGAGTTTAGAAGATCTTTCCAGCTCCTGATATCTTTTACAATTTCTTTCTTCAAAGATTAGTAGTTCTTGTACAACAGGGCTTTCACTTGGTTGCTCAAAGTTACACTAAAATATATTATATTATATAGGCTATTGTGAAGGGTGTTGTTTCCCTAATTTATTTCTCATCCCATTTATCATTGTTTTAGGAGGGCTACTGATTTTTTTTTTTGAGTTAATTTTGTATCCAGTCACTTTGATGAGGATGTTTATCAGCTGTAGGAGATCCCTGGTAAAATTTTTGGGGTCAATTACATGTACTATCATATCATTTGCAAATACTTTGACTTCTTACTTTCCAATTTGTATCTCCTTGATCTCCTTTAGTTGTCTTATTGCTCTATTTAGAAATTCAAATACTATACTGAATAGATATGGAGAGAGTAGATAGCCTTGTCTTGTCCCTGATTTTAGTGGAATTTCTTTAAGTTTCTATTTATTTCAACATTGCCTAGAGCATGCTTCATATCACCTTTATTGTGTACAGGTGTTTATTGTATCTCTGATCTCCCTAAGACTTTTATCATGAAGAGGTGATGGATTTTTATCAAAGGTTTTTTTTCAGCATCTAAAGAGATGATCATGTGTTTTGTTTCTTTCAATTTGTTTATATGATGGATTATGTTGTATATTAAATCATCCTTGCATCTCTGGCATGAAGCTTACTTGATCATGGTGGAGGATGTTTTTCATATGTTCTTGGATTTGGTTTGTGAATATTTTATTATTTTGAATTAATGTTTATAAGGGAGATTGGTCTGAAATTTTCTTCCTTGGTGAGTCTTTGGTTTAGGGATCAGGAGGACAATGGCCTTAAAAAATAAATTTGTATTTATTCCTTCTGTTTTTATTTTGTAGAATAATTTGAGGAGTATTGGTAATAGCTCTTCTTTGAAGGTCTGGTATAATTTTGCACTAAAACATCTGGGTCTGGGTTTTTTTGGGGCAGTGGGGGGGAGAATTTTAATGACTGCTACTATTCCTTTGGGGATTATAGATCTATTTAGATTGTTTACCAGATTTTGATTTAACTTTTGTATGTTGTATCTATCAACACAATCATCTATTTGATTTAGATTTTCCAATGAAGTACATGTTTTTGAAGTAAGACCTAATGTTTCTTTGGATTTCTCCAGTGTCCCTGTTATGTCTCTCTCTTCATTTCTGATTTTTTTAATTTGGATACTGTCTCTCTGCCTTTCAGTTACTTTGACTAAGGGTTTGTCCATTTTCTTGATTTTCTCAAAGAACCAATTCTTTGTTTTACTGATTTTTTATGGTTTTTTTTATTTTATTAATTTCGGCCCTGTGTTTGATTATTTCCTGTGGTCTTCTCATCATTGGTGTGTTTCTTCATTTCCTCCTAGAGCTTTCAGGTGTGTTTTTAAATCGTCAGTGTGAAACTTTCCAATTTATTTATGAGGGCATTTAATGCTATGAACTTTCTTTTTAGTACTGCTTTTAATGTATCCTATTAGTTTGTGTATATTGTGCATTTTCATTGAATTCTATGAAGCCTTTAATTTCTTTCTTCATTTCTTCCATGACCCAATGGTCATTAGTAGAGAGTTGTTCAGTTTCCATGAGTGGGTAGTTTTCTTTTGTTTCTTTTGTTGAAGTCCAGATTTAATCCATGGTTGTCTGATAAGATTCAAGGTGTCATTTCATTTTTCTTGTATTTGTTTATATTTGCATTGTGACCAGGTCAGTTTTGGAGAAGGTACCATGAGGTTCTGAGAAGAAGGTATATTATTTTCTGATTTGGTGAAATGATCTGTAGATATCTGTTAGGTCCATTTGAATCACAATATCTCTTAGTTTCATTGTTTCTCTATTTATATATAGTTTGATAACCTGAACATTGGTGAGAGTAGGCTATTAAAGTCTCTCATAGTATATGGCATACAGTGTATGATTTAAGCTTTAATAATGCTTCTTTTACATATGTGGGTTCCCTTGCATTTGGGGGATAGATATTCAGAATTGAGAAGTCATTTGGTAGATTTTTCTTTGATGGATATAAAGTGTCCTTTTCCATCTCTTTGGATTAATTTTGATTAAAAATCTATTTTATTAGATATTAGAATGGCTACTCCAGCTTAGTTCTTGCATTTCTTTGTTTGGAAAATCTTTGTCCAATCCTTTACTGTGAGATAATATCTATCCTTGATGTTGAGGTATATATTTTGTAGGCATCAGAATGCAGATCTCGTTTTCACATCCATTCCGATAGTCTGTGTCTTTTTATTGGGGAATGAGTCCATTGATATTGAGAGATAATAAAGATCAATGGCTGTTAATTACAGTTATTTTGATGTTAGTGGTGGTGCTGTGTGTGTGTGTGTGTGTGTGTGTGTGATGTGTGTGTGTATGTGTGCATGTATCCCTTCTTTTTGTTTTGCTGGTGTTAGATGTTATATTTCCTATTTCCTTGAGTGTAGTTAATTTCCTTGTGTTGTCATTTTCCTTTTTGTATTTCTATGTGACTGGATTTATTGATAAATATAGTGTAATTTTGGTGCGTGATGGAATATATTGTCTTCTCCATTTATGATAATTGAAAGTTTTGCTGGGTATATAGTATTCTAGCTTGGCATCTGTGGTCTTTTAAGATTGGAAGAAATCTCCTCAGGACCTCTGGCTTTTAGAGAAGTCAAAAGTAATTCTATTATCTACCTTTATGTGGTACTTGACCTTTTTCCTTTACAGCTTTTAATATTCTTTGTTTGTTCTGTAAGCTTAGTGGAAGGAAGGAAATGTGTTATACTTGGGGGAAATGCTTCTATTTGTTCCAGAGGAAAAGAAAAATGTATGAATTCCACCCAAATTTATAAAAATCAGATTTAATGCGGAGCACCATGGAAGATCTTTGCTGCAGAGAAGAAGAAGAAATCCAGAAGACCAACAAAAAATATAACATAAATTCTTGACTAGTTTAAATAGGATAATTAAGGTATGAGCAGCAGACACAAGCCAAAGCTATTTATTCACAAGCCTAGGTATTTATTCATATATAAGAAGTCTCAAGGTTGTTATTTTTGGGGAACTTGGGTATGAGTATAAAAACTCATGGTTGCAGTCCAATACAGTATTTCCCCTTGGAATTTTGTGGCCTGTGTGGCCTCTTGGGTCTTGCATGCTAACCTTGCCTCACTTGTCTTTAGTACCAGCATGGCCTGGGATTCTTGATACCAGAGTGGGCTGGTTGTCTTTGATGCTGGAAGGTCTCTGCGAATGCTGGCAGAATTGTAGACAGGAAAATAGAGTGCAAGATACACATTGCAATTTATTGCTGTTGAGTGTGCTTTAAGGAGACCTGGCAGGGAGGAGCTTGAGGTGAGGTCCTACCTGCTTTTCTCTGGTGCTGGCAAGCCTCTGGAAATGCAGGCAGAGTTGTAGGCTGGAAATTGGAGCACAGAGGACAGTGTAGAGTTAACTGTTGTTTGTGCCTTAAGAGGACTTGGCAGACAAGGAGTTCCTGAAGGCAGGGGAATGGTAGGGAAATAACCAGTTGTCCTTGGTGCCAGCAGGTTTCTGTGAATGTACGCATAGTATGGGACAGAAAATAATAATAATAATAATAATAATAATAATAATAATAATAATTTATTATTATTTAGTACTAGTACTAATGCTAGTACTACTACTAGTAGTACTGTTACTGTTGCTACTACTATTACTATTTAATTTAATTTCCCTCTATATTTCTGAGGAGTTTCACTTCCCACTAGGAAGGGAGGCACAAGTTCAATTTAGTGAGCATAAGGTAACCAGTTACATGGAGAAAACTACATTGCTGCTTCATGTATTATTTACCCCATGCATTTCCTGCCCTGATCAATATGCTCTAATAAATGTGTCATGTTTAGATCCTGCTCTAAGGAACATTACTTTGCACATCCGTGCCCTGAAGACCTTGGTAAGCAGCACTCTCCTCTCTCCATACAAAACAACTAAAGCATCTGACACAGATAAATGTGTAGAGCAGGGCTTACCTTTATAATACTGCTTTGTGTTACTCCTCTCTATCTCTCTCTGATTCTCCTTCTGTAACAAAGAATTAGATTAAAGTTAGACTTATTCTGTAAATGGAAACTAAAACTCATATTGCTTCTTTTCAGTAGATAATGGAATCTAAATATAGGTATAATTTGCATTCCAAGGTGTTTTTTTTATTTTTTTTTAAATCAAGGAACCTTAGGCTGTTGGGAGTAGAGAGGTATGTAGCACCTAAACTACTATATTTCAGCTGCTATCATGACAGTTACTGACTTTAATTTTAGAGATACTTAAAACTAGCTTTCATCACTAAGAGAGGACACGAGTCATTTGTTGAGCCTGCCTGTATACACACACACACACACACACACACACACACACACACACACACACTTTAGGATAGCATTATGAACTTACTTGTATTTTGCTTGGAAACCTGGATAAGAATTGCATTGTATTTTTTCTCTGTCATATGTACACACATACACACACACACACACACACACACACACAACACACACGCACACATATGCATACAAACATATACTCACCCACAATATTTGCTTAGAAAAGTTATTTCACTCTGAAAAAAATACCCAGGGAGTGGGGATGTCTAGTGGAGTGGGAATGGAGGTGGAGCATCCTATTGGATACGCAGGTGGGGAGGAGGAGGTGTGGGATGTGGAACAGTTGGACCGTGGATCAGGAGGGGGATAAGTCTGGACTGTAAAAAATATGATTAAAGAATAAACCAAAAAAAATTTCTGTCAAGAATTACAAACTATTTTAAATTGAGTTAATACTAAATTCACAAATTATATATAAAATATGTTAGGGAGAAGGAGAATAACAAGTAAGCTATATTAAGCTATTTTAAGAAGTAGTTTTAATTGGAAGTATTAATTAAATACATTTAATTAGAGGTAAAAGTAATATTAGAATATATGTCTTCAAATAATTTTTCTTTTCCTTGTTCTGGCATAATGTTTATGATTCAAAATGCAAATTTGCAAATTGTAATTGGTCTTACTTTAGTTTGCAGCAATCTAGTTTAACTTTAATTAAATTGAAAATCAATAGTTAAAATAATTTGGAAAATTGGCTAATTTAAGAACAAATTTTATTCTCTTATTGTATACTTAATTTATGGAGTTTATTTTGTATAACTTTTGCCTCCTAGATATTAACTGTGGTCAAGTACCAGAATCATTTTAGTTGTGTGAATCTAGTTATGAGAGACAATGACTTCATCATGTTGAAGTTATTTTTATTGTATTTAGTTATGTGCTTGTATCTGTGTGTGGATATATGTAAATAGTGTACTCACCTGGAGAGGTCAGAAGTATCAGATCCTTTAATTGTAGAGAGAATATCTTTTGTATTGTATGGATACATCACCTGTCAATTAAAAAAATAAGCAAGCTATGGCCTATGTGAAAGTGTAGAATAGCAGGTGGGACATTTAGTAGGAAGAGAAGATTTTGGGATAGAACCAGGCTTGGGAGTGTGGAGGTATATTCATTGAGATGTGAGAAGGACAGATACACGGTACCAGAGCAGAGGTAACCAGCCATGTGGCAGAAAATAGATTAGTATAAATGGGTTATTTTAAGTTGTTAGCTAGTCTGGGAATGAACCTAGTTATATAGCCCAGGTACTGTACATATATTTGAATCGGAAGCAGGGGGCCTCCTTTCATCTAATGCTGGTGTTACAGGCAGTTGTGAGTCATTTGACTTGAGTAATGGGAAATGGACTCATGTTCACTGTAAGAGCAATATGTGCTATCAACATCATAATATTGACATTTTAAAAGGAATGTTTATTATTCTATAGTAAGAACTGAGGATGTTCAGACAAGAATATTTACACATGAGGATAGAGCCTTCATATAAAACCTCATAAGATTTTTATACTATTGCACTAAGTCCACTGATATCATAAATAATGTCATTCCCTAAAAATACGTTGAGTTACAAACCAGAAAGTTTCAGAACTTTTGAAGAGTACAAGTGAATTCAATAACAAAAGTTCTTTAGAAATTTAAGGAGCCTAATTCTTCTAAGCACTGTGATCTTCCCTTACCCTAAACTCCCTCCAGCTCAGGACTTTTCCCTGCCCACCTCCTCAACTACTCATTTTCCTTATAACTGCTGGTTCTGCTCTCCTCCACAGCCTTTGTCTTCCTCTCTCTGCTCTCTCACACTCTCCCTCTGTCCCTCCTTCTTTCTATATGTCTGCTCTGTTCCTGCTTCTCTCATGGCCAAGTCCTGTCTACTGGCCATGTTCAGTCTACTATTTTCTATTTTTGCTCTGGATTCTTTCAGATGCCTCTAGTTAGGCATCTCTCTCTCTCTGACACACACACACACACACACACACACACACACACACACACACAAGTCTACAGTAAATCAGTTCCACTCTTAACCATACCATGGAACAGTCATGGCATCAGTGTATACAATAATCTCCAACTCAGGGCATATGTAATTCAGATACTTTCTGAGTGAGATTTTCCTAAATGCACAGCCCCTTGACTTGCCTTCTAGAACCCAAATGCGACCTTTACTTTGTGCATTTGTCTGTTGTAAATTCCAGTAAGTGTTTCAGGTGCAACCACATGCCACATATTACTGTGTAAATGGAGTCCTTAGTTAGGGTTATGAACAAACATTGATTGTTGATTTGTGAGTTATATTTTCCTCCTGTCTTAATGATTCCTATATTGCACAACTTCTCTAGGAAGTCAAGATTTCTCATGAATTTTTACTCTTCCAGACAGCTTCAGGTTGATTCTAAGTCAAACTACTTACATATTTCAAATCATATTAATAGTTTCAGTTTACTCTGTGTGCTCAAAGTCCTTTGAAAACATACATGCTGATTCTCTGGTTCCCTGATGAATCAGGGAAGAGAGGTCTTTTCATTGTAGGTCATGTCAATGCTGCAGCTTCACTGATTGGACTTTGCTGTGGTGGTTTTACATTCTAGCCCCTCTTGGATGCTACTTAGTAAAAATCCTAAAGTACAGTATTCATTTTTTTTGGCAGGGGGTAGGGAGGCAGATAGTTGTATTAATTCTGATGCAGATCATGGGTCGACAATCTCTGAGAATCTCTGTGCTTCATTTGCTACCGGTCTCCCATGTCGTAACCATTTGGCCCGATTCTTAAAATAATATTGCACTAATCCTAGGAAAAGAAATGACTTGAGATCACTGTCAAAAAATTACAATTTGATAAGGATTGATTTTGTTCTCAGTTTTTAGATTTGTCCAGCACTCAGTCTTTGTTGTATAGAAAGAAGGAGGGACAGAGGGAGAGTGTGGAGAAAGCAGAGAAAGAAAGACAAGGCTATGGAGGAAGCAGAACCAGCAGTTATAAGGAAAATGAGTAGTTGAGGAGGTGGGCAGGGACATCCTGAGCTGGAGGGAGTTTAGGGTAAGGGAAGATCACAGTGCTTAGAAGAATTAGGCTCCTTAAATTTCTAAAGAACTTTTGTTATTGAATTCACTTGTACTCTTCAAAAGTTCTGAAACTTTCTGGTTTGTAACTGTAGGGAAGTCAGCCACTGTAGTGTTAAAACAGCCACAGACTAAGTACAAAAAATGAATTTGCACATGGTCCAGTAAACCTCTATTTTCTACAAGAAGAGGCACACAGTTGTGAACAAGAGATAGAATCTGCCTATCCTGTTTACTAATTACCATAGAATATGCATATTTTATTCAAAACAGAATCTGTTTATTGTTCAGTTACTATGCTATAACTAAACAAATGACTATTATGGATATAATTATCTTCCTTATAACCCCAGGTTTTCACATTATTTTAGTCTTTTTTTTAAAGGTAGGTCTCATGAGAAACTGACTTCATATTTATAAGAACTTGTAAATTAAAAAAAAAATATGACTCAGAAAGGCTACTTCTTTTCAATATCACATCTTTAGAAAACAGAAGAAAGCCTGAGAGCTCCATGGTCAGCATCCATAATGGTAGAGCTCCCTAAGGAGGGAAGTTGGATCCAGCGCTGCCTCAGGGCTGCCATATCAACTCATGATCAGTTGGAGACAGTAATTCTAGATTAGTGTGAAAATCAAGTAGACCATTGATCTCTGATTCCCTGTAAACTGAGGGTCATTGAGTCAGGTAAACCTTCTTACACAAGTCTTTTTAGTTTTAGATATAGTTTCATTGTTGGATTTTATTAATGATACTGTGGCACATTAAGAAATCACTCCTTTGAGGAAACACAGTTGGAGTTTTGGGTCTCTCAAGGGAAAATTTCACAGGTGGAAAAGTTGTAGTAGCTTCTTAATAGGTGAGAATCTTTTGAAGATAGCTCATTTAAATATTCTGTAGGATTTCAGAAAGGGTCTTTAAGACTCGGTTCTGATGTTAAGGCCTTGTTTTTTTTTTTAAATTGGTTTTTGATCTGTCAATAAAGATAGCTATGGGCCAATTGTTGGGAGGAAAGGGATAGGCAGACTTTCAGGTCCCTGGAGGAAAAGAGACAGATACAAGGGAAATGAGATTTTTGCCATGTTTTGGAGAGAGAAGAAGCCAGTAGCCAAGTGAGGTCTCAGAAGGAGTTGAAGCCTATGGCCACTCATGCAGACAGGAGGTCAGGGATGCTTAGCAGGAATAGATGTATCTTAGCAACTAAGGTGGGAGATGCGAAGATAAAAATACTGTTAAGGGCACACTTTTCCAGGCGGGAGATAGTAGCACCCAGCAGTTGTGCCAAGAAGACAAGTTAAGAAGGAATAATTATGTGTACATCTTCTATCTTCGGATTCAAGGGAAACTGGCCAGGGCTAGGGAACTGGGCCAAGGCTAGTAGTGAAGCCCATTCCTGGAACAAAGGTAGGGTAGTGAAAAGCTATACACAACAGGTTTTAATTTGTGGCAATGTAGTATGTGTGTGTGTATGGGCAGGTCGTACATGTGTGAGTAGAGGTATGGATGATCTACAGTGAATGTGTTGAGGTCAGAGGACAACCTCTGGTGTCAGGTCTTCTATCTTATTTGAGATAGGGCCTCTTGTTCACCTCTGGGTGCACAAGGCTACCTAGATGGGAACCTTCTTGAGAGTCTTCTGTATCTGCTGGGATTGTAGATGTTGCTAATACATCCAATTATGTGGGCTTTGTCATTCCAAACTCTGATTCTTATTCCTATGTGGCTAGAACCTTATTCACTGAGCCATCTCCTTAGCTCTAAAAGTGTTTCAGCGGGCTCTACAAATTACCTTAGCTTAAGTTTATTTCTATACTATTAGGTAGAAGACTACATCAAATGATATAAATTATAATATAGTTCTCTCTCTCTACTCTCTCTCTCTCTCTCTCTCTCTCTCTCTCACACACACACACACACACACACACACACACAACACACATATATATATATATATTATATATATATATATATATATATATATATATTCAAACTAAAAGCTATTTATTATAAGGGATACACACATTCATGATATACAATTAAAGAATTATTTTTAATTGGAAGAGTAGTAGAGCTTTAAAAATAGCTATTTATTATACAAATTTTGTTGAATGAGTAGACATGGGTCTCCAAAATATTATACAAAGCTTTATATCTTTTCATATAATAAATGACTTGTAATGTACCTGAAATTTATTATGAGTAACTTTCATATATTCAAAGTATAGACTCCTATTTTCCATACTTACTATTACACTCATCAAGCTACATGCAATTTTATGAGATGAAACTACTAGACAGCTAAAACAACACTTTTGTCTGGCACATTGCAATGGCTTTAACATCTGCATTCTCCTAGGAGAAAAATAGCTTCCACACAATTTTCCTGTGTATATTTTAGGTCATTTTGAGTAACACTATGTTTTAGACTTACATATCTGAAGCTTCCCACTGAACAAGGTGTGGCCTATCAAAATTGTTGTGGCATCTTAAATTATCCTAAATGTACCTAACTACAGTAAATCACTGCTCTTCTTTCTCTGATGTGTTGAAGCTTTTAGTGACAATCTAACAGCAATGGTGGTGGCCTGCAGGACCCATAACGGGAGTCACTGAAGTGGCACAACCCCTGAAGTAACAGCTGAGATCAGGAAACAGTGACGGAGAGCCTTTCTTCATGTTTGAGGTTCTTGGTGCTCCCTTTAATTCATATTTTCTGATTATGATAAAACTCTTAGAAAAAAGAATAAAACCTCCATCCCTATTTTAAGAAAGTGAAGTCATAGTGCTGATAAACCAGGAGTTGAGAACCTTCAATAGGATTTATGAGAAGAGCAAGCATTACAGAGACGTGACCAGTTTACGATATAGTCAGTGACTCTGAGATTCCTTTCTTAATGTTCCTCGTCCAAGAAGTTTGGAGTAATGACTAAAATAACAATAGTTAGCCCTTGCCTCACCTTTCTTGTTTTTATTCTAACATCCACGTGTATGTATATGATGTGTAACATCAACTATAGCTTGTCCCTGTAGTTATTAACTAAGATCAGTTAATGTGTTTCATCAGTTACTTCTCTTATCTCTGTAACAAAATACCTAGAAAAATACTTAAGAAAAGAAGGATTGATTTTGACTCATGGTGTAAGAGGTGATACTGGCTATTATGGCAGGGAAGGTATGATAGACGTGGGGGTGGGTGATCAATTGTTGACAGTCCATAGACAGGGAGAAGTAAGCACTGGCAGTTGGTTAATGTTTCCTCATTTCCATTTTTTTTCAGTCCAGGACCCCAGCTATGGGATGTCTCCACCTACACCCAAGGTGAGCTGTTTCTCTTTACCTAAAATTCTCTGAAATGTCCTTTCAGATAATACCCAAAGATACATTTCCAGGTGATCTTGAAGGCTAGGTTGTGTAGGAAGAAAGTAGTATCACACCATTTTCATGAGCTGCCTTAACAACATTTCTGCCTGTATTCCGCTTTCCTCTGTTTTTTGGATCTGCATTTTGAGAGAGAAGCTAGAACAAAACTGAACAGTTTTATATATTAGGAGACAGTGTAATTACAGAGAGAAGTGATAGAACCTAGAAAGGAGAGTTGACAGAACACAGAACCGCACTATAAAAAGGTAAGCTTTAGAGATGAGTGACATTCATTTTCAACGCTTTCTATGTGGAGTGTGAAGCAGGTGCACTATATCTTCTTCCTCATAAGAAGCTTTCAGAAAACGCATATTTTAACTAGAGCATTTTTGTGCATGAATTCTTTTGGAGAACATGAGAATAGAATAGAAGTTATATGATTGCATTGATGGAGAAACATGATTGCCTACATGAATAGACATTTGAACAGCAACAGCTGACATCAAATTGCTTATTCTAGTGTTTGTAAAAGAATTCTAATTGGTTCAGTTTGCTTTTCTAGCCCGTTTGGTATCAGTGAACAATGGCAGGGGTTGAGACAGCTTCTCCTCTATCTCTTTCTATGTGTATAGATTGCCTAGCAACCTAGAGAACACAAGTACATAAATATTTAATGCCTTAGTAGTTCTAATTCCTTTGTCACAACAATATTATTGTAGATATTAAAACATTAAGCCAATATTCAAATTTAAGTAAATTCAACCTCTTGTATTTTTTTCCTTTGTTAAAGATAGAATAAAAACAAAGAAAAAGGAAGATGATAGGCCCTAGATGCATGTGAACATGAGAAACAACTGTGCAGTTGACTATTGAAACTTGAAAAATTATTTTAGAGTCATTAGTTTTGATCACAATGTACTTTGTAAAAAATTTGGAGTTTGTTGACAATTATATGGATAGTTATTATTAGAATTGCTTGAAAGGTAATTACTGAACAAGGAATTAATTTATTTGCTTTGGGAATGATTCCATGAATAAAACCTTTTAAATTTTAATGAAGTTATTATTTCAAACAGTATCCACAATATTAACATCAGGAGGGCCAGACCTATGAGACCTGAACTCTATGATGTGTTTGAAGACCTGATTATGCCTTATGTTTGTTCCCCAAATCGCTTCACTGATTTTATTTCCATTAAAATATGAATATCTAATTAACAGGGCTTGCTTCATGTTAGATCCAGAATAGTATTAAAATGTATTTCATAATAATATTTAAAAAACGTTTTCCTCAAATCCTAGTGAGAAAACTATTTTTAAAATTAAGAATATAGCTATAGAGACAATAATGAAGATTGAAAGTGTCGAACTATATACTTTTTTTCAGAGAAGAATATGACCTGAATATAATGGATACTCTGAGAAAATACATGAAAAATTAAAAAATAAATATGTTTTCTTCTTATTAGCAACTTTAGAATAGTGGAGGAACACACGTGGTTTTATTTTAATGGATTTCTCTTTCATCCATCTTCCTCCTTCCTACTCTTCCCTTGGGCATCACAAAGATATAATGTCCCTAAATCATCCTTAAATGTAGATCTAAAACTTTAGCTGAGAGGCAGTATGCTCTTGCTAATGTGTTGCCTGTGTTTAGAGTACTTACCTACATTGCTTAAAGGCCATAAAAGCTCTGTGGTTCACTCTACCAAATTACTTCATTGTTAGGGCAAAAGAGAGCAAAACAGACTAGGCTGTTCATAAGATCATTTGCATCACTATTACATACAATGTGCAATAGGGAAGGGTATAATTTTGATTACAAATAAAAATAGTTGAATAAAACTTGAGAAATTCTCAAAAAGTTATAGAAGCACCCTTGGAACTTGAACTCAACCCCTTTCCCCTTATGACTATAGAAACCCGTGCCCAGGAAGCTTCTGCATGCTCATTCCAGCAGCTGCTTCATACCTCCTTGTCTCGGGCAGAGTGATAGCTGTCTGAAAAGAAAGAGTTCACTTTACCAGCATGTTAAAATGGCAAGGCAGGATTAGCTTCTTTTGTACAGCATGGTAATGTGAGGTAACACTTTCTGATATAAAGGGGTGAGAGAATATCTTCTACTCATTTATTGTATTGAAAACACCCAGTAGCAGGTAGGAAAAAAAAAAGGCTGCCAGTTTCTATTCCAGTGAAAACCACATTGTGACTCCAGCACCCAGGTGAAAATTTACCCACACAGGCTCTGTACTCTGCTTAGCTACTTTTTAAAAAACTCTATTGAGAATTGAATTTAGGGTCTTCGATAATAAGGCAAGCACGCTATCATACTAGTACTGGGCAACATCTCTAGCTTTCCTTTTACTTTTGATTTTGAGATAAGTGTCTTACTAATTTGTACATAATGACTTTGAGCTCATTCTATGGCCCGGAGACGTCTCCAATTTGTGACCTTTGGGCATCGCTGTCCAGATAACTAGGCCTGTAGGCCTGTGCTGCCAAACTGGCTCAATTAGCTGTCTTAACAAACAAGTTACTGGTTATAATATCTGAAGACACGTTAAACAAGATACTGTATTGCTAGAACTTTGGATGTTACACATCAGTATGAGCTACTATATAAAAAAACTTATTTTGATATTATGCTATAGGTTTCAATCTTTTTTTAGAGTACATATATACATATATCCATATGTGGATGATTTTGCTTATATTATATACATATAAAATGTTTATGAAAGTGACAAGAGTTTTTCTTTCTAGGATTCTCTATAGGGCTGGATTGGTAAATAGATGCTGTTTGAATTTGGTTTTGTCCTGGAATATTTTGGTTTTTCCATCGATGTTGATTGAGAGTTTTTCTGGGTATAGTAGCCTGGGCTGGCATTTGTGTTCTTTTAGAATCTGCATGACCTCTGACCAGGCTTTTCTGGCTTTCTTATTCTCTGTTGAGACGACTGGTGTAATTTGGATAAATCTACCTTTGTATGTTAGTTGATCCTTTTCCCTTGCAGTTGGGGACATCCTCATGGAGACAGGGGATTTGGAGGAGGTATGGGATGTGGAACAGTTGGAGGGTGAATGGGGCTGGGGGAAGAAAATCTGGAGTGGAAAAAAGTAATAATAATAATAATAATAATAATAAAATTTAAGATAATTAAAATAAAATAAAATAAAATAAATAAAAAGAGACAAGAACCTGATTAAATTATTATACATAATTTATACATAATAAATGTATTTTGACCAATAAGTTTAAATCTCCAGAATTAATCTAACTCTTTTCTGTTGTAAGAGATGACTGTTAATTCACTATTCATCTGTTTTCCTATTTTGACTGTATCGATTCTTGCTTTAATGTATTTTTAAAGGTATATGTAAAACTAATTACTTGAAACACTGAAGAAAATAATAATATTCTTTTCTTCCCCCTTTATTTCTCCTTACCTTTTTCTTAGATTCTAATTGTCTTTTGCCCCATAATTTTTTGGAATACTATGTTTTTCTAATGCTTATTATCTACAAGTACTGTTTTCACTGTTTTATTTATATTTGTTTATTTTCACAATGATCTCATAATTACAACTCCTATTTTATGGAGAAGGGAACTGTAAACCAGAGGTTGAGCCATTGGAGCAGGTCTTATGGCTACCAGGTGCAGAGCGAATCCAGGGATCCAAGCTGAGGAAATCCAGCAGCCTGGTGGTATATACCGAGCTAGCCTCATACTATGCTTAGTTGTTAAGAAACTCAGTCTTACGTGAAATTCCCATTATTTATTTCTCATTTGGAATAGTTTGTCTCCTGGAGTTCATTTTTATTTTATTATTTTCAGCTTACTAAAAATGAAAAAAGAAAGAAAGAAAGAAAGAAAGAAAGAAAGAAAGAAAAGAAAGAAAGAAAGAAAGAAAAGAAAGACAAACACAGGACTCTCTGTAATGTCTCTAGATGGCTTTGGCAAGTGAGATAAGAACTGCCATTTGTTCAGCAGGGATTACCACCAGATCTGAACACAAGTGATCTTCAAGAAATAGAAGGAACTTGGATTTAGATTAAGAGAACCACATTTAGAAAACTTCTTAAGTGGACTTTTTATCATGGAAGGAAGCTTTTTTGAAGTACAATGGAATCTTCGATTGGTACTTGAATATTCTTGGTAACTAAGGTTTCAGTTTCACTGGAGTGATGTTTTTGTAAGTAATTATTTTTCATTGTCTTATGGTTTTAATTTCCTATATGCTTTGTGGCCCCTGGCTGTGACACAGCTGCCTATCTGGCTAATTATTTCCATGTGTTCTTCCTTTCAGACCTGTCTTCCTTCCTCTGTTCCCTTCCCTGCTGAGTTTTAGCTTGCTTTGCCCACAGGATAAGCAAGAAGGCCCACCCGCCCTAGCACATCCCTAACCCAAGGACTCCATCCTTGCTTGTCTGCAGGAGGTCCACCTCAGGCAACTACAGACAGACTTAACTGTCAAAACTCAGGAACTGATACTTTGTTCTCAACTGCCAGCACATTTAGTGCAGAAAACTTTAAAAGAAAATTCTTACATTAAAACTTTATGTTAAAAATAAAGGACAGATGTGGTTTTATGATACAGGAATCTCCCAAGGCCCGCTTCCCATAATGTTATTTGATGTACTTTTTCAGGACTAATAATTTATAGATGATTTGAACCTCTGGGTAAATACTGTAGTGGTTACTCAATGGAAAATGTAATCCTACTAGATATGAATGCCCATAATTATTTCATATTAAAGCTTGATAATTAAATATTCCTCTCTCCTTTCTGCTATATTATAAATATTTTTCTTTTTATATTTCCACATAGCCAAATTCTGTGGAGATTTTAGGAATTTGAGCTAAAGGGTAAAGGTATGATATAATTTCAGGCATACTAGGGGCCATGGTGCTAGTGACTTCTAAGGTAATCCATTAAATGAGGATAGTATTATTGGGATTGCCAGGGCTTTGGAAAACACGGATGGATAGAAAGAAGGAGATTGAAAGACATACTCGATTGGCTGGAAACAACGGCACTCTTAGCCCATATTCAAAGTGTTTTAGCTGTGGGACCACAGGTACATGTTGTGGGTGGGAGAACGCACAAACACCAAGAGCAGCAACTGTTTAGTAATGATCATGGAAGAAGTCTTGCTTATTAGCAAAATGAATATGGAGGTTGTCATCAGGTAAAGTTATAAAGTTACCAGAACATCAGGCTCCATGTTATTAAAAAAAAAAAAAAAAAACACACAATTTTGTAGCTCTTTGTATTGAAGGTCATATGTACTTGTGTTTGAACATTTTTACTTTGCCTTGATTTAATCTTAAAAAGATGAATAATGAAATCAATTGTTAGCCATTAATACATTTATTTTATATTAACTTAGAATTGTTTATAATTGTCTTTTAGATTCTCTTCTTTGACTATTTTAGGTTGTATTCTGGAGAGAAATTCACCTTATTTCACAGTAGTATTAGAAATCCGTGGATATATACATAAACACATATATACACACAAACATATATAATATATAACACATATTTACATATGCACACATATTCACATAAAGTGCACATACATAAACACACAAATACATACATATCACATTACATATACATGCATACACACATAAAAATGCACATACATAAACACACATACACACCACACACCACACCCACACTGGATGACAATCTGCTTGCTTCTTTATTTCTTCTCCTTCTCTCCATTCTATCTTTCTATTCTTTATATAATTTTCTTCTTCTTTCTTAGATTTTCAAATTTTGCTATTTAAATTTTCTTTTTATTTCTATTTATTTTTATTAGTGCTAAGAATTCGGAAAAATTTTCTATTAAATTATTCAGACTTTCTTTTTCATACATCATTTTTATTGGAAATGAAGCAAAAGACTTCACCTGCTGAACAATTATACTAATAATATTAATAAAATAACATAATAGAATAATAAAAACACTCATTTTCAACAGATTATATTTTTCTATTTATAATGATTGGTATGTGGATGTCTAAATCCATTCGAGTCTTCATGTAATCTCCCATTATGCTAGGATGTTCCTGCTCAGTAATCTCTCATCTACCAACATGGCTTTCCTTGTGACTGTCATCTTCTCTACCATTAGCAATTTAAGCACACTGTAGGGCACAAATTAGTTTTATTAGGATTTCAAAAACATTTCATTTGTCATCAACATCAAAGTATAAAGGACATTTGTTAAGACTTCCATGTTTTTCATAATATTTTAAAATCTAATGAAATCTGTATAGTTTTCTTGGATTTATCACAATATTTTTATTAGTTTTTCATTAGTGTTAGTTTAAGTGTATACTCTTTGTTTTCCCTCTAAACACATAGATACTATTTCTTTACATTTTCTTGTATTGTATTATCTCAACAAATTATGTTGTTTTAATTAGCTGTTTAAATTTAATTTCCTAGAAGTTCTAGGACTAAGTAAATATGCCTTTATCTGTACTGACTGGTAACCCCAAGGACTGAATGATGCAGTGAGTATGAACCATCCTAGCTCATAGTATACACCATTTAGGCTCATGGGTATGACACCCTCTTAGTCATGTACACCTCATATTAGTCATGGTATGACACCCTCATCTTTAGCTCATGAGTATGACCACCCTCATCATTAGGCTCATGGGTATGACCACCCTCACCTTTAGCTCATGTATGACACCCTCATCATTAGGCTCATGGGTATGACCACTCTCAGCATTTAGCTCATTAGTTTATAATGATACCCTTGTTTGAATTGAGCTTTACCCTGAGTTTACATGTTGTGATTTCCTACAGAATAATTATTGTCACAAGCAAAAATTACACCATATCCTTAAATGATCATCAATAATGAATGATTTCAATAGATTTAAATATAAATCACTGTAACAATTCTATAAAAAATTATCTAGGTCACAGTGTAAATGTTTATACATTTGTTCACAACCATTCTAATGCTATGATTAATATAGTTCCTTGTTGTGACCTTCAATCATGATATTATTTCATTGCTACTTCATGGTTATAATTATACTACAGTTATGAACTGGAAAATATCTGATATGGAAGATATCTGATAAGGGGGAGAAAATGCCCATGGGGGTTGTGATCCACACATTAGAACCACTGGTTTACACTACACTGTTTTTCTCAGTAAACCACCCTTCATTCCTGGTAGAAGTTGTCGTCATTATGGTGTAGTCTTGAATTTGGTCAAAGATGCTTTTGTTTCCCGCTGGGTAGTGCATTGATACCTTTTACAAGATTAGTCTGTGCTTATGTGGAATTTTCCTATGTATGAATAAATATACATGCTGCACACATACAACTTAGAAGTTGATGTGTTTATACTCTGGGTGAGAATGTGCTTAAAATTTCCCAGAATTTTGTAAGAAGACATTAGAATATAGTCCTTGTGAAAATACCCTCCAGTAGTCTTTCCTACTACTCTCCTAAGACAGTCACATAGCTTTTCTTACAGAGTCATGTTTTATCCAGGTTTCAAATATATTGTTCATGACGTAGCAAACAATTTGCCTTTTATTATTGTTTCAGTCCTATCAGCTTTGCTGCTTCTCACATATCTTGCATACCAGCCTGTAAAATTATCCTTGATCCTAGTCCTCATAATTAGGTGTCCTTTGTCTTTCATTTTCTCTTTCTTTGTTGTTCTTGTTCTAAAAGCTTACTTCATTTTCCCATGAGAGAAGCTGTTCTGGGATGTGCTTTGACACCTCATCCTGTAGATATACATCAGCAGTTATATTGCTTCCTGTTTTATTATATTTCTAGTAGCGGTTTCTATCTACCTGCCCTTAAGCCCTGCTCTCTGACAGTCCATTTGCTGTATTTTCATCTGTTGTTTACATTGTTTTTTGTCACAGCATTTATGTATATTTTATAATAAAAAATAACCAAAACCTTCAAGGATTTTCTTTCTGGGATAAATCAGTTTTGCTTATTTGTCTTAAATGCAGTATTCTTCTCTTTATGTTTTCAATGCCGCATTCTGGTCATGTATATTTTATTGCCTATTTGTTTCAGCTATTTCAAAGTATACCTCTCAAAAGAATTTCTTTTCAGAGGGTTATTTACTTCTAAACCATGTTGGTTTCATTAACACACACCTGCTCCTGTTGTTTAGAATCAAAACTAGGTCCTCGAGCATGCTAGCTAAGCATGACACTATTGAGCTATGTTCTCAGTTCATTCTGGAGTCATACCACTGAGTGAACTAAGTGTCTGCAATTGTCTTGTTACTGTGCTTCATATTAATTATGAAACAAAACTCAGGATTTTGCCTTCTTGTCCTCAGAGATACCATAAACTTGTGTGGTTTCTAGCAGGCTAGAAGATTGTTTATTCTCAATGCTTCTGTAGTCTTTTAAATTAAATAATTAATACCTGAAAATCCCTGTGATCAACTATTTGAGAAAAGTATACTTAGAATCTCAGTGCAATGCCTGAAGTATAGTAAGTGCTAAATAAGTGGTTTTAGTTGAGATTTGCATTAATTGATTTAACTAAAGGGTTTTTTCTCCTTACTCAATTATATTCCAAACTTAAACTCTTCTAGTCCTTAATTATATTTGTAATAACTAGTTATTGGATACTTTTGTTGTTATGGTACAATGTCTATGACTTTCTTTTTTCTATTCTACCTGTTATTAACATATTCTGGACTCTAAATCTATTGAACTCTAGTTCACTCATTTTTCATTTTTTTTTTAATGCACAATGTCTTCCATGAATCATGGAGAGTCCCTCAGGCTAAGAATAAGTAGACTTCCTTTGATTGGTCAATCATCCATTCATCTTCTCTTTATCTTTTCATTGTTCTTAATTTTAGAATTCACTCTGTTTTTTAAATAAAGCCCAAAACTTGCATCTGAACTTTAAGTGGATACAAATAATTATGTCCTTTTTATGAATCCCTTAAACAGTTGTGTACATTACAATATGTAGTATCTATGTAATATGTAGTGTCATAGTGCAAATTTTGGTATTTTTTGGAGTGCTGAGAGCTGGAAACATAAACTCGGTTTCAAGTTATCATCACATACATTATGCTGGGGATGGGGAGACTGATTTAAACAAATGTAAACAAATATATAGTTTACTATTTGTAGCATTTTCTGATGAATATTAGATAGTCAATCAATTTTCACAATGCCATCTAAATATGAATACAGTGGCATGAGCAGACCTGCCAGTACCTTTCAATCTTTCAAGCAACATTCATTCCAACATGGTATTTCTCCAGTGCTCATGTAATGCATATCTTCTACCCTCAACATGATTGCCAAAGAAAGAACCAACAGAGATGTAGATCACGTAATAAAAATTGATGTGTTTGAAAAGTCATTTTCATAGCTAGAGTTGAAGGCATTGGCAAACATACAAAAATACCTGTGTGAAAATTACTACTGAAACATAGACTTAGAAAAGTATACAACCATATGTGCAGAAAAACACAGAGACACACATATATGGAGAGACACATCTACACACAACACACACAAGAGAGAGAGAGAGAGAGAGAGAAAGAGAGAGAGAGACAGAGAGAGAGACAGAGAGAGAGACAGAGACACATAGAGAGACAGAGACAGAGGAAAGAGAGACAGAGACAGAGACAGGTACACACACATACACACTCAGAGACAGGTACACACACATACACAGGCACAGATACTCACACCATATAAAAGTCTTCAGCAGTGGAAGTGTCTCATTGCTTTAGTTATTCTTTGTACTTGTGCTCATTTAAGTAAACTATAGTGCATCATTACCCTAGCCTCTTCTTTTTTCCCAAAGATCATTACAAAGGGATTTAATCTTTATTGCATTAAAAATCACAGTTTCAACTGGGTAGGTTACGTCATTCTAAATAATTTCAGAGTAAATGTTTTGTCATAGAAATGATTGACACACAGCAGTCTCTTTAAAAATAGCTTACAGTCAGCTCATGATTCCTAATATGCCAGGTCTGATTATTTGCACTCTTAAAAAGGTTTTCAAACAGAATATGATTTAAAGCACTGAAAAGGAATATTCCACTCAGCACATTTATACCGCAAAAGCATCTCCAAAGAAATTTATAAATGTTTCAATCTTTTCTTTTCTAACGTTGTTATAAATGACTAAATGACAAGTGCAAATTTTCCTCCCTGTTCTCTTGGAAGTACTGATCAAACACAGATTTGACTGACATTTCTTTTAAGGAAGAACAAAGGAGACTGGCAACCCAAACAATCTAAAGCCCTGACTCGTTACTGTCACTATGATTGCCTAAGCTTTAAAAAAGAAACAGGCCATTAATGGTGCAAAGTAAATAATTGTGTAGGCTCCAAGATGACTAGTTAGCAGCATGGCAGAATTATCTTGTCAAAAGGAAAGTATTTTAAATTTCTAAAAAGAAGCATTGAAATATCGATACTAAGACAGAAAATTGCACCATCCTATATACTATACTAAGAATAATGATAATTTAAAAGAGTTTTCATTGTTGATAAGAATCCTGATAAAGAAAATGTTAAACTTATTCTCTATGTCCTAATCTTCAGTGTGTTAAGCATGTTTGTACCATGTCAAAAATGCACATACTATGACATTAGTCATTCCCATTCAAGTAAGTTGTTTTTAAATGAGTGTTTCCATCATAACCATTATTGTGATGAAGGTAGCCAATTATATATAATCTTTTAAACTTTTCTAGTTTTAAATACATTTCATTTTACTTCTTTTTTACCTTGACTGTGGGGAACAGTGACTACGGTACAAAATTTATGAAAGGCAAGAGAAAGTTTTGGCAAATATAAGCAACTTGGCTAAAACTCTAATGTATGCAGCAGGATCTGACTGTTAAGTAATACTCATCACCCTCAAGTAATACCTCTGTTTTGTCTTTCTGTTGCATACTATTTAAAACTACAGAATTTATTCATACAACCTTTCATCCTTTAGACATTCACTCTTTACTTCCACTCAGGTTTCTGTTAAGAAATGTTGTTAGCAGTATTACTGGTGGAAGTGAATTAACTTTAATAAAAAAAAAATTCTGAAATAAAAATAGAGTTGCCAGGTGATCAGAAATCTAATATCTTGTTATAAAATCAGTACTTTAAAGAGATGCCAAAGAGTGGGAGACTTGATCTGGGGATAGAGTGAGAGAGTGTTTACTTTATAACCACAGACCCCTGAATTCAATCCCTAGTATTGGAGGAAAAATAAAGAGTTGTGCTTCCGTATTCACTGCACATTGTTTACAATAGCTAGTAAATGGAAACAACCTAGGTACCCATAAACCAATGAACTGGTAAAGAAACTATGGTATATGCACAATGGAAAATATGCTTTGGAAAGCCATTTAAAAAAGGATAAAATCATGTCACTTGAGACCATATCATAGAAGCTGAGAGAACAGGAGTGGGGGGAGAGTAAAAGATGAATTGGCACTAAGTTATAATTGGAAACAAGGCCTTCTGGTGTTCCATTACACACTAGAGTTTAGATAGCTGATGATCATGAGGTTCCTGGCTTTTTTATTTGGTACTATATATTTTTAAAAGCTAAAAGAATGAACTGTGAAAATGCTTACAATTAGAAATGGTAAATAAGTGCTCACTTTGGCAGCACATATACTAAAATTGGAAAGATACAGAGAAGATTAGCATGGCCCCTGAACAAAGATGACATGCAAGTTTATGAAGCATTCCATTTTTTTTATTAATTTAAAATAGCCTATTCACTTATTTTCTATTCAACTTTCATTTTATTGTTATCCAGACACTATAAAATATAAAAGTAACTAAGATGTCGATAAAAATTGAAAAAAAAAGAAATCATAAGTAATTAAAATAGCTATTTCCTCTGATTTGAATTCACATACCCATAACACCCACACTAACCCAAACACTTTATTTATATATAAATATATAATATAATATAATATAAATATAATATAATATAATATATATTATGGGCCTGGAGAAATATGTGATTGATTATATATATATACATTTATAATGTATGTATATTAGATTTATAATAGAATATATGTTTAAAATATATGTATATATTCGTGGAGACTATACACACGTACACACACACAACACACACACACACAAATATATATATATACATATATATATTATATAATAAATCACATAGTTCTCCAGTATATGCATATTTTTATGAATTAGCTGTAAGTTACTGGACTTAAAAATTTTGGTAAATTTTGTCATACTAATTTTAAAGTTCAGACTTTTATCTTTTTATTTTTGATTTAATTTTTTTTATTGGAACTTTTATTTACATTTCAGGTGTTTTCCCTTACCCCCTTTCTCCCCTCCCTCCCAGGAACTCCCTATCCCTTCCCCCCTTCTCCTGCCTCTATGAGGTGTACCCACACCCACCCTCCCCAGAACCTCACCTCCCCACCCTCGAATACCACCCCACACGATATCCAGCCTTCATGGGACCAAGAATCTCTTCTCCCACTTATATATAGCTCCCTTGCATATATAGCTGGAGCCATGGGTCCCTCCCTAAGCGCTCCCAGGCTGGTGGTTTAGACCCTGGGGTCTCTGGTTGGTTGGTATTGTTGCTCTCCTCATGGAGTCCCCGTACACTTTCGACTCCTTCAGCCTTCACTCAATCTTCTCTGTTGGGAACCCAATGATCAATTCAATGGTTAGCTGTGAGCATCCGCCTCTAAATATGTCAGACTCTTGCAGACCTCTAAGGAGACAGTTAGGCTCCTGTCAGCATGCACCTCCTGACACCCATTTAATTTATTTTTTATTTACTACCATCTGAGTTTTAGAATTACAACTCATTTGATAGGAAGAGATTTTCTGTAGCTTACTTGACATTCTTTTCTAAAAGATTCATCATATTAAAAACAAAGCAACCAAGCAAACAAAAATCCTCCATTATCTGTAATTTATTGGCAGTTAAATTGAACTCTAAACATTACCAGTATTTGTTAATTATTTTTAACATTCAGTTAGTTTCTAGCTATTCGAAATTCTGAAAGGTTCTTAATTTCAGAACAAATGAGACCCAGTTTGGTGCTTGAAGAACCTGCATAAGAAGAAAATTGAGAGCCATCATGGGGCTTTTTGAATCACAGTGACCAGGGAAAGGTCAAACTGAGCCTGAGAGCTGCTCTTCTTGGTCCATGTAATCCAAAACTCACAGAGAAGGCATAGAGCCAAAGGGAAGTCATAAAATCAAGGTCCATTTCAAGATGCTCTAGAATGAACTTGTCGCATTGCTGAGAGCTAGTTTCTCTAAGCTAGAAAGGATAAAGCATAAGTGACTGTAAAAATAATTAGGAGCTTTCTTGGGCATTACATAGAAATGCCAGTAAACATTATCACTGTTTAATTGTATCAAACTCTGTTGGCTTTGACAAAGTATTTAAAAATTATGCCCCTAGTGAGAGATTTAAGAACTGGTTATTTCTTCTAATGACTCCAATTTTGAAAGCAAATTATTTTAAAATATCCTGAGAGTGACAATTAGTACCCTCTGTAAAATGATTTACAACATTTTTGCTTAATTATCAACTCTGTCTTCTATAATTTTATAATTTACAACTGCTAAAAATATGCTTAGCCATTGATATGGACAGTGCATGGGCCTGTGGTTTCTGAAATTATGATGATGTAATATTCTAAAATATCTTTTACATTCTAAGAAAGTGGAACATTTGCTGGACCTCACAGCCAGTTAGTAATACACCTTGAAGTTACAAAAGACTTAAGACTGATAATCTCTGTGTATTCAAATTGATTGTGTAACTGACCTTTAAGGGAACAATGCAACAAACAATATACTTCTATGTAATCAAATTTTAAACCTAAGCTAATGAACAAGTAATCTTAAGCAATGCGTATTACTTGGTGAAAGAAGCAAATACAAAAGTTGAAAGTAATTTTCTAAAATTTACCATAAATGTTCAAAGGAACTATTTATTTATATTGATTGATAAAAATGAAGTTTGTTGTCTGGGCCAGTTGGGATTAGTTGGAGCTAGTGAAGTCATCTTTTGTCAAACTCTGTTGTTAAATAACTTTTATTACCAGATGTAATTGTCCTCTTTGATACATACTGCTGAATAAGTTTACCCTTTCTTGGTCTTTCTAAACTCTGCTGATTGGTTCAACTTAGCTGTTCTGGCTCAAAACTCTTCATCAAGCTGACTGATTGAACTGGGCTTTCTTGGCTTCTCACTGAATTTCTCTGCTGGGAAAACTGCCTCTGGATTCTGTGAACTTAACTCTATTGAATACACTGACTGTCCTGACTGATGAACTGAATGGAACCGAATGTAACTGTGGGAACTCAACTGAACTCAACTGCATTCAACTGAACTGCAATGAACTGCACTGAACTGAATCAACAGCACTCAACTAAATTGTCTTCCCCTCCTGAGCACTTTGCGTTGTCTCAAGTAGCCTCTCATTCTTGTCTGTTCTCATGAGAGTTGGGCTATCCTATTTGACTCATTCTGTCAAATCTTTCTCTGATTTGTCTCTTTGTCTGCCCCTCAATTAGATGTCACTTTCAAACATGGCTGCTTCCTTTTAAAACTAACTTTAGCTTCATTGTTTGGGGTTAAAAGGTGTGTACTAAAGGAGTGTCTCTATTTCTGACAGAGGGATAAAAGTTATGTCATTTAAACAGACATATAAGGTCTTTGGATGTAGTCCCTTGCCACAGCAGCCATGTTGATGAATTAAAATTCCTCTAAACACTGTTAAAGTTAATGTTGAGTATTCTATTTCTTTCCTTGTGATGTTCTCTATACTGTACCATAAGTACAGAGTGAAACCCTTTTTAGGGGCAGATATACAAAGACACTATTCATACACAGACACATCAAAGACACACAAGGAGAAACACACACTGACACAGGAACAAATCATTCCAGATGACAGTCTTCCAGCAGACACATAAAATAGATAGACAGAGGATGGATGACAGGGAACATGAAGCAGAAGATTCTAATCTGTACTTAATTTGGTTTATCTACTCCAAAGGAAAGTACACTTATAAATTATTAGTGACTTTTTAATCTCTAATCTATAATAAATTATATTTCACTAATTTTATTCTCACATTGAAATATTCTTATGCCGATGTCATTATCCTCTCCATATTTGACATACCCATTGAGACTGAGCTTAAGCTCCCATTACTACTTGATTCTCAGCTCTTATTGAGAGTATTCTTAAAATCTTCAGAGCTGGTATTCTCTGTGCCCTGAATTTTGCTTGGTATGCATTGTCACTTTCTTCTGTAGTTCCTAAACTTAGCTTGTTTGCAATCAAAGGAAATTAGAATAACTAATTGCCTAAAGGCTATGTTCATGATTATTTTGTACATTTGTTCATTTGTTGATACTTCAAGTAATGACTGTGTGACTGATACACACAAGGTGCCTTCCAGGTGCTAAAGATGCTAAAGGAATTGTAGATTTTGTTTCTCAGAAGTTTGGAGAATGAGAGAATATTCAGGTGGAGCCATGATTTTAATCCCTTGTCTTATATTTCTGGCTGTTTAGAAAAGTTGGACACATATTTAAAGACATTTTTGGGATTTTGTGTGTGATACTGAGGTGCTTTATTTGAGAACATTATTAACCTAATCCTTGTGGCTAGGTAGAGGGTTAGATGTATGACACTGAGTAAGCCTTTCATAGAATAGAGGAGAAATTCCAAGGTCATGAAAAATGAGTGGTATAACAGACTAAAACGTTAAATATATATTGATAAAGAAATAGTATCCATTAGCAGGAAGAGGCATGGTGGTGATGTGTTTGTGTAGTGATTAGGAAGGAACAGTAGGTAAAATTGAAAATAACAAGGAAGAATAGGGCTTATATATTTTGAAGTGGTCTTTGTGGTTTGTCTTTGAAGTTAAGAGGGCATTCTTGAAGGCTTTAATTGGTATGGTGACAGGAATGCCAATACTTTTTTGCATCTCATACTTGCATAATGAAACATGGATTGATCACAGAAGCAACAAAAAATGAGCTATTAAGAAATGGGTCATGAATAGAAGTGGGGATCATCTATAACAAGTCAAACTCCCAATGACAAAATATCTTTTCTTTCATATGTGAATTCTTGGAATGAATGAAAGAGAAGTAAAGGTGGGTATTGATTATTATGAAGTAGCCCAGTGTCTTAGTTCGGGTTTCCATTGATGTGAGGAGCCATCAAAACTAAGGCAACTCTTATAAAACATTTAATTGGGGCTAGTTTATAGGTTCAAAGATTCAGTCCATTATCATCATGGCAGGAACTATGACAGCATTCAGGCAGGCATAGTGTGGCAGTGCTGAATATTCTACATCTTGTTCTGAAAGTAAACAAAATACTCTTTTCCCAGGCACTAGGAGGAAGGTTCCAAAGCCCACACCCATACTGACATACTTCCACCAACAAGGTCACACCTAATCCAACAAGGCCACAGAGATAGTTCTATTTAGGCATTATTATTATTTGACTATTGTTTTCATTTGGACTTTAATCTATAATAACTATAATCCAGAAATAGAGGACATACCTGTGATGCAGATTCTTAAGCTGGAAGACAGGCTTTTTTTTTTTTTTTTTTTTTTTTTTTGGTTTTTCGAGACAGGGTTTCTCTGTGTAGCCCTGGCTGTCTTGGAACTCTGTAGACCAGGCTGGCCTTGAACTCAGAAATCCTGCCTCTGCCTTCCAAGTGCTGGGACTAAAGGCATGAGCCACCACTTCCCGGCCTATTTGATGTAGATCTTAATGTATAGTGGTCATGGAAAGCATAGGCCCAGGAAATGGTGGTATACACTCTTAATGCCAAGAGAAGAGACAAGCAGATGTCTGAATTCAGAATTAACCTGGTACAGAGCAGGTTCCAGGTAAAGAAAAGTTTAAGATCAGGTGTCACAGACCATCCCTTTAATCCCAGCATCAGGAGACAGAGTCATACAGATCTCTGAGTGCAAGGTCTATCTCCAGAGCAAGTTCCAGGATAGACAAACTTAGATAGTGAAGAAGTTGAAAAACAGAAAACAAAACAAAACAAAAACCTGGTGTTGATATAATAGAACAACGGGGCATGTTTCAGTCCTAGCAAGCAGGAGAACTTGAGCTTCAGCTATTTGTCTCTGGCGTTACAATTAAGAATAGAATAGCTTACTGAAACAGTTGTTGCTGGTTAGCTGGAGGATGAACATAGTGGTGATTTAGAAGAGACCAACATCACTGAGGTGAAAACTTCTGGGAAGTGTTTTCTAAGAACACAGAGAAGCTGTGTCCCACATAAAGCCAAGGTTGAATCTGTGCTGCAGCTGTACTTGGTAATATGTAAGAACTACCGAGATGATACTGGTTTTGAAGGCATTATGGAGTCAGGGAGAACAGCTGAGGCTTGGTATTGTGAAAGGCTAGGGAAGGCTGTTGGTGAGGGTGCAGCATTAGTTGCAGTTGATGGCCCAGGCCAGAAAGGGTAATGCAAAAATGTTGAGAAAAAAAAAAGCCTATAAGAGATTATTGGTGCAGCTTAGTTACAGTGGAAGACTCCAGTGAATTGGAGATGCCAGTACCATGGGATGGTCACCAAGAACAGTAGCAGTAGTGGAGTGGAGTCAACCAGAGCCTAGAGTGCTACAGAGGGCAGAACTGGAGAAGTGATCCACGCCCTTTGATGGAGCCCAGAGGATCATGTATGGGTCCCAGACATTGGAACAATAAGCTGTAAAGTTGAAGTTGCCTTGGATACCCCAAGATATAGAGATGTCAGAGCCAAGGAAATAGAGATACTGGCCAAGGAAAGCTGCTAATAAGGAGCCAGCACAAGAGATCTGGTATTCAGTTAGATCTGCCAACAGCAATCAACAAGGATGAAAATAGTTACAGATCTGAAGAACATTTTAATGTTGGAAATGAAGAAGCAGTTGGGGTTTGACAGACTGGTTTTGGGGGTTGCTGTGGTCCAGTATTTTTTCAATATTTTGGAAGGGTAATGTATATTCTGTGCCATGAGATGTTGGAGGTATGTGATCTGATTTTTTATTTTGATTTTATAGGGGATTACAGTTAAGTGATTGGACAAATCTCAGAAGATACTTTGAACTTTGGATTTATCACTATTAAGACTGCTGTAGACTTGAGGACTTTTGAAGTTGAACTAAATGTATTTTTTTTGTTGTGTTGTGCTATGTCTAGGTATGACTCCCATAGACTCATGTGTTTGAACGAGTCTATGGGAGACAGGGAGTGGAATATGGCGGTTTGAATTTGGTTAGCCCAGGAAGTGGAACCATTAGGAGGTATAGCTTTGTTAGAGTATGTGTGCCCTTGTTGGAGGAAATGTGTCACTGGGGCCATGGGCTTTGAGACCCTCTTCCTAGCTACCTGGGAAAATAGTCTTCTGTTTGCTTGCGGAAAGAAATGTAGAACTCTCAGCTCTTCCTGACCCATGCCTGCCTGAACATTGCCATGCTTAACATTATGATGATAATGGATTGAACCTCTGAACTTGTAAGCCAGCCCCAATTAAATGTCCTTAATCAGAGTTTTCTTGGTTTTGATGTCTCTTCACATCAATGGAAACCCTAACTCAGAAACACAGGGATGGAAAGAATAAATGCAAGTAATGGGGAAAGTAGTGACTTGGTACCTTATACACACATGTGGAAAAGCCACAGCTAAACAGTGTTCTAATCAATTAATAAATATTAGAAAGTCAGGGTCTAGTCCACTGTCAGCACTCCAGAAATATCAATCTTAAGTGCCTTAAGATTCATGACAGGAAGACAAAAAAGAAAAGGGTACTTCTAATGAAAGCATTATTTCAGATAAAATAAACACAATTTCTCATGGGTTACATCCAGGCAAAATGTGATAAGGAATAGGAAGATACTCAGGAGGCTTTTCTCTATAAATAATGAGATAGCCAAAGTCAGGTTATGCATATCAGACATAAAACCACTGTAAAGATGTAAATTTCAGTTTTATAAACCCTGATTCAGAGGTTCCTAAATCCCAGAGAATGGTACTGGAGGAAAGGCTCTTGCTCTTGGAAGATAAAACTGAGCAGAGGATGTAAAATTGCAGGCTATCACGATAGAGGCAGAAATGAATAAATTCACCCAGGCAACAGCAGACTGAGCATGTGTTCCTGAAGTACATACATGTCTAGAGGTTGTATTCTTTGCTGTGTGTCTCGCCACGATAACTCTGTTTGGATCTTTGAAACACAAAGCTGTAATAAAAAGGCATTTATGAAAATCAGGCAACCTAAAGCTCTATAATGACTGTCAGCAGAGAGGAGAAGACAAGCTTTAGTGCACTTCAGGTGAATGTAATTTAACATTTTTGACGGTTGTTATTCTTTCATTTTATATTTTTCCACTTTTAGGCTCTCCCTGACTGAAATAGTTCATATGGGACTCAGCTAACTTCGATCTTTCTATTCTTTGATGGACAACAGCCTTCCCTCCCTTCATCTTCTTCCTCTTCCCTCTCCCTTCTTCCTTATCTCATTGATTTCGCCGATGAGCAAAACACTTGGACTCATAACACATTCATGAATGGAAGTGAAATTGCTTCAATTGCTTAGTTTTCTATGGCATTTGTAAGCTTAGATAACTCATAACTTCTATGCAAAATTTGCTCTGTAATTTTGTTTTAATTACACATTCAACTTCCATTACTTACTATTCAAATGCTATAGCTATAAAACAAGAATAACATACTTATATTAATATAGCATATTAATATAATAATATACTTAGAAGCTGTTGGAAGAGATTGAATCCACAAAAAGTATAGACTGATAATGCGCTGCTTCAAAAATAATGCTGAGCTGAGAAATGCGTTCTGCATAATAGTTTAGATTTCCACTGATTTGAACTTTATTGGAACCGGCAGCCCTATTTCTATATCCAGAGGCAATGCTTCAGGCACTTCTTCCTATTTTCATCATATGCACTGGAAAATTTATGTGCACTTATCTTAAAAATATTTAAAATTATTTGTGCCCACATTTGATCTAATTTTGAGACTTTTTCATTATGAGTGCAGGTGCTGATCATTTAAATTTCACATTTTAAGTGTTTTGAGTGTTTGTTTCTTAGTCACAGAAAATGTATATACTAAATTATAAATGAAGTAATTCTTTACATGGCTTTATATATTTTATTTCTACGTATCACTTTTCTTTTATTGATTTTTTTGTGGTGCTTGAGATTGAACTCAGTGTCTTGTACATGCTAGGCAAATATTATATTCTGGAGAGTCATTCCACACCTGTCCTTTATGTGTATGTGAGTGTGAATATGGTATATAAGTGTATGCATGTGATATATTCAGATGCATGCTGCAGACAATGCATGTGGTGATAATACCAGATTATGATATTGGTTGTTTTGGCTGATTTCCTTTATTACTCTTTTGTGTGGCTTTTAGACAGCATCTTCATTGAGCCTGGAACTAAGGTAGAGGATATGTTTTCCTATCTGTTACCCCTGCTCCCACATCTAAAACAAAACAAAACAACCAACAAAACAACAAACCTTTGGTGTAAAAAGACTGTCCACGCAATCTCTGACACTATTAATGATACTTTGTTATGCTTGCAGACAGGAGTCTAGTTTGGCTGTCATCTGAGAGGCTCCACACAGTAGCTGACTCACAGATGCAGAGACCTATACCAAACATTAGCTTGAGATTGGGGATTCTTACGGAAAAGTTGGGGTAAGGACTGTGGGCCCCAAAGGAGATAGGAACTCCATAGGAAGATGAAGAGAATCAGCTAACCTGGATCCTTTGGAGCTTTCAGAGACTGAACCACAAACCAAAGAGCATACACAGGCTGAACCTAGTCCCCCCACCCCCATTTGTAGCAGATGTGCAGCTTGGTCTTCATGTGAAAGACCATGATTTTCATGGTCGCCAAAACAACTGGAGTGGGAGTTATCCCTAAAGATGTTGCCTGTCTATGGAGTCTTTTCACCCTAACTTGACTGTATTGTCTGACCTCCAATGGAAAAGTGCCTAGCTCTGCAGCAACTTGATGTGACAGGGTTGGAAAACCCATGGAGTAGGGTTTCCACTCTCTCAGAGGAGAAGGTGATGAGGGGTGGGGTGAGGGGCACTGGGCTTGGGGACAGTGATCAGGATGTAAAGTCAATAAAAAATATTAAGAACATAATAATAAACCATTTTCAAGATTAAACATTAAAAACAAAAAACCCAAAGTACAGAACCACACCTTGGTTTTGTCCTGGATGATGACATCTGAACTCATGTCATCATGGTTGATTAGCTAGCACTCCTATGTAATGAGCAATCTATCCAACCCTGCCTATCCTATTCTATAAATCATATGCAAACTGAGAATTCAAACTTTTTTATTTTTACAATAAAATCCAAGTACTTGAACATTTTCCTTTGGATTTGCAGAAGGGCAAAAAGTGAATTTATATGAGAATGAGGGAATTTATAAGTCTGTCAAAACTGGATAGGTGATATATGATTTTGTTTCCTATTGCTGACTAGCAAGCTACCTTTAAGCTTAGGACCTAGCAGGTCCATTGTATGATAGAATTGACTTAGAAACTGGAGAGGTTGATTTTCTGTTCTATGTGTAGTGTTCCCTCTAGAGAGTTGGAAGCAGAGGCAGAGTAGCCAGTATGGCTTTGTTTGGTTAAATAATGTACAGAAAAGGTTTTGGAAATAGAAAGTCTGCCTCCTGATCCATGTGGCTTTCTTTATATTTTATTTATTTTTATTGTATTTTTATTTACATTTCAGATGTTATTCCTTTATTCCATTACCCCCAATCCCCCACCCAGGAACCCCCATCCCATCTTCCCTCCCCCTGCTTCTATGAGGATGTGTCCCCATCCCCTACTCCCAACTCTCCATCTTCGAATTCCCGCACACTTGGTGTCCACCCTTCATGGGACCAAGGATCTCCTCTCCCACCTATTCCCGACAAGGCCATCAACCCCTACATATGCAGCTGGAGCCATGGGTCCTCTCTATGTGCTCCCAGTTTGGTAGTTTAGACCCTAGGAGCTCTGGGTGGTTTGTATTGTTGCTCTCCTCATGGGGCTGCAAACCCTTTCAGCTCCTTCAGCTCCTTCAGCACCTTCTTTCTAACTCCTCCATTGGGAACCCCTTGATCAGTTCAATGGTTAGCTGTGAGCATCCACCTCTGAATATGTCAGACTCTGGAAGACCTCTAAGGAGACAGCTATATCAGGCTCCTGTCAGCATGCACTTCCTGACATCCACATCAGCTTCTACTTTTGGTGACTGCACATGGGATGGATACACAGGGGGAACAGTCTCCAGATGGTCCCTCCTTCAGTTTCTGTCCCACACTTTGTCTCCATATTTGTTCCCACACCCTGGAGTATTTTGTTACTCCTTCTAAGAAGGATCAAAGCACCCACACTTGGTCTTCCTTCTTCATGAGCTTCATATGGTCTGTGAGTTGAATCTTGGGTATTGAGAGCCTCTGGGTTAATATCCAATTATCAGTGAGTGAATACCATGTGTGTTCTTTTGTGATTGGGTTACCTCACTCAGGATGATGTTTTCTAGTTCCATCCATTTACCTAAGAATTTCTCAAATTCATTGTTTTTAGTAGTTGAGTAATACTCCATTTTGTAAATGAACCACATTTTTTGTATCCATTCCTCTGTTGAGGGACATCTGGGTTCTTTCCAGCTTCTGGCTTTTAAATAAGGCTGTTATGAACATAGTGAAGCACATGTCCTTGTTATATGTTGGAGCATCTTCTGGGTATATGCCCAGAAGTGGTATAGCTGGGTTCAATTTTCTGAGGAACCGCCAGACTGATTTCCAGAGTGGTTGCACCATCTTGCAATCCCACCAACAATGGAGGAGTGGTCCTCTTCCTCCACATCCTTGCCAGCATCTACTATCACCTAAGTTTTTGATCTTAGTCATTCTGACTTGTGTGAGGTGGAATCTCAGGGTTGTTTTGATCTGCATTTCCCTGATGACTAAGGATGCTGAACATTTCTTTAGGTGCTTCTCAGACATTCAAATTTCCTCAGTTGAGAACTCTTTGTTTAACTCTATACCCCATTTTTAATAGGGTTATTTGGTTGTCTGGAGTCTAATTCTTGAGTTCTTTGTATATATTGGATATTATCCTCAATCCAATGTGGGATTGGAAAAGATCTTTTCCCAATCTGTTGGTTGCCATTTTGTCCTATTGACAGTGTCCTTTGCCTTACAAAATCTTTGCAATTTTATGAGGTCCCATTTGTCAGTTTTTGATCTTAGAGCATAAGCCATTGGTGTTCTTGTTCAGGAACTTTTCCTCTCTACCCAAGTATTCAAGGTTCTTCCCCACCTTCTCTTCTATTAGTTTTAGTGTATCCGGTTTTATGTGAAGGTCCTTTATCACTTGGACTTGAGCTTTGTACAAGGAAATAAGATTGAATCGATTTGCATTCTTCTACATGTTGTCCTCCAGTTGAACCAGTACCATTGGTTAAAAATGCTGTCCTTTTCCTGCTGGACAGTTTTAGCTCCTTTGTCACTCTGTACCAATACCATGCAGTTTTTATCACTATTACTCTGTAGTACAGCTTGAGGTCAGGGGTGGTGATTCCTCCAGAAGTTCTTTTATTGTTGAGAATAATTTTTGCTCTCCTGGGTTTTTTGTTATTTCAAATGAATTTGAGAATTTCTTTTTCTAACTCTGTGAAGAATTGAGTTGGGATTTTAATGGGGATTGCATTGAATCTGTAGATTACTTTTGGGAAAATGGCCATTTTCACTCACCTACCATGTGACTTTCTATATATGGCCAGCATGGGCTCCTTTTCTTGGATACCAATGTTTGTTAATGTCAAATTACAAGGGTCTAGAATTATTTGAAGACAAGCCTATGGACATGGATATGAGAACTATCCAGATTGGATTAATTGAGGAAAAAAAATCCAGAAAAACAAGAAAGAAAAAAACAAAATAAAACACACCCTAAATGCAGGCAAGTATACTTTATAAACTGGAGTCATGGAGTGCATGAAATTAAGAAAATCTGAGCAACTTTACTAGTCTCTCTCTGCTTCCTGGTAATTAATGCAATGTGCCCAGATGCCTCAGGCTTTTGCTGCCAGGATTTTCTCACTCACGATGGACTGTTCCTTGGAACTGTGAAGCAAATATCCCCAAACTCCAAAACCCCAAACTAAAATCCTCAAAACAAAAAGCAAAAAACCAACCCCCCCCATATCAAAGCCAACCAACCAACCACTAACCAACCAACCAACCAATCAGCCAAACAACCAACCAAACAAACAAAACAACCCAAAACCAAACACACAAACAAATCCCAAACCAGACAAATCAAAACAAAATCTCCTTTTCTCCTTCAGTTGCTTAGGTTTGGGCATTTGACTATGGCAGGACAGCATGTAATGAATGAAGGAGGTAAAAAGATTCAACATTCTGAACAGCCAAAGAAAGCAATAGTTTTCCCAGGAGGTTCACAATAGCATTTTTGCTACATTTGTTTGTCCAAATAAACCACAAGTCTGGGCAAATGGTTGGGGAGAGGAAGTAGGCCCAGTGGTTCCATGGATGGAGTACAGCCAGGGTGTGATGTGAGCATAGGAAGACATCCTGACAGTGTTGTTGGCAACCCAATCTGGAAGAGCTTGGCTCAGTTACTTTTTCTGAATCAGACAAAGATTTAATGATTGTATGTAAATTTTATAAAACTATATTACATCTTCCATAATGCTTCTGTTCGCTCCCTGGACAATATCTCAGCTTTTAGCTGTGAAGGGAAATGAGTCAGGAGGCATACCTCAACTGTCACCCACAGCAGTCTGAGGTGGCCTCCTAGGTTTTTAGGGACCTTGACTCAGACCAAACTGGGATTTGTTACTTTAACACAAAAAGATATTTAGGGTTTATCAAGCATGAAGAAATTAGTGTGATTTTTGTTTTTATTGTTGTTGTTGATTGTTTTTGGTTTTGTTTCATATAAAGTAAATTTTAAGCATAACATTTAAGATAGAAAAAGATGTTTAGAAAGACACACGAGAAAGTGTGACTACATGTGTTTAAGAGAGTCTTCTGTTTCATCTCATTCGGTCTATAATTTATTTGTAAAATGAATATGAAACAGATCAATATAAATTTTGTTCAGTGAAGTTTTTCTTTGGAGTCTATCTGATAGTTTCCATTTTTTTTCTCTCAGAATATTCAATGAAGCATAAAATGCAGCAGTAGTCTAACTGTACTTTTCTGCTGTGAAATGTGCTTTTACCTATATTTATTGTCTAGTGTATAGGAACTTCCATATATGTTTTTGTTTTTAACAGTTTGATTACCTCACATACTTTTGCATTTTACCTATGTATTTAAACACTAATTTCTTCTCCACATGCACCAAAAGTAAGAGGATAGCCCTTTTCCTCACAGGAAATGGAGTTTTACTACTAATAATATAATGCATTGTTTGAGGCTCTATGAAGTAGGTATCCTCAGAATCAGGAATAACTAATTTTAGTTGAGTTATCCCTTACTTTGTTGAACAGATAAATAATGTATTAGATGACATAAAACTATAATATTAAAATTTAATTTATTATTACTGATAATAGTTACCATAGAACAGAGCAGTCCAGCTTTTTGGTCATGTTACAATTTAGAGTCAAACTGTAATAGCTTTTGTGTCAGCGTTACCGTTCTCAATAAAATCAAATCGTTGAATCTGTTCCTCAAACCACTCTATTTAGCCTTTCAAAATCTTTTGATGAGTTTCAAAGGTAAAGTCAATTACCCAGACAAATAATACTGATGAATTAACTAATTTGTGTTCTCTGTAACTGTTTTGATGAAATTTCATAAACAGGCTGTTCATTCCATTCCTCTGAGCTTTGAACAGTTTACTGTTTGTGATGATAAAAATCCAATGGGGAATACTTTAACATATGCCTGTTTCAAACTAAGTGAAACATGACAGAAGATTGATCTCTGTAAAATATTTTCATATAAATTACCTGTTCAACCCCATAGTTCTATAGCCTACATGAACTGGGCTAGTATGCTGTCACATAATATGCTTAATAGTAATAATAGTGTGTATACCTTACCTGAATTTAAATTATTCCTCCTTCTGAGACCATTTTGCAGGTAATATTTTAATTAAAAACATAAAATGACAAATGTAGAAATAATTACTACATATATTAGAAATAATTGCAGGAAAAAGTAATGAATGTATATAAACATACAAATAAAGAAAGAATTTATTATTTTTCCATTGTTTCCATTCAGATAATGTTTAAAACATGGAACATATTAAAACTTTTACTGGAGACTCATAAAAGTTTGTAGACAATGATTGCTTCCTTCATTATTTTTATTATTTTTAAACATAAAATTTAAAACTAATATTCACATAGATGTAGTGAAATATATGATAGATCAGTAGATGATATATACATATATATATATGTATATATCATGGATCAATAGATGATAGGTAGACTGATTTAGACAGATATCAGATGATTGATATATAAATAGATTACAGGGAGATTATAGAAAGATAGACACTAGTTATTCAATAGATACAAAAATAGATACTAGATAGCTAGATGATGGATATAGATAGGTGATAGATAAGATAGATAGATAGATAGATAGATAGATAGATAGATGAATGGATTCATATAGCTTATGTAACAATCAGAATCTAGAACAGTTATTGATACCTTAAAATTGTTTCTCTCTACTATTTTATGGTCACTTCTCGCACATGTCATTCCTAGCAACTATCAGCCTGTATTTCACTATTACTTTAAGGGATACAGAGTTTGTTCAGGTTACAATCCTGGTTACAGTCCATCGTTGAAGTCGAGGAAGACAGGAACTTGAAGTAGGTAGTTACATCCAATGTAAAGAGCATAGTAAATGAATGCATACATTTTTCCTTCCCTTCAGTCCAGGGCTCAGCTCATAAAATGATGTCATCCACATTCATACCAGGTAGACCTTCCATGAACAAAATCCCTGACAGGTATGCCTTCAGGCAAGACCAATTTCACTATTGTTTATTGAGAATCCCTTCTCAGGTGATTCTAAATTGTGTCAGATTGGCCATTAAATGTGAACATCACAACTTGTGGTAAATGAATGATGTAGAATCTTCTTTGTAATATACTAATAATATATTCTTTACAACCGATGCCTTGTTAGTTGAAATAGTATAAGCAATTGCATAATTCTCTCAGTGATGAATAAAATTGAACAAAGAATAAAATGTTTCCCCAAATTCCAGGTATAATATAGTTGAACACACACACACACACACACACACACACACACACACAGAGAGAGAGAGAGAAGAGAGAGAGAGAGAGAGAGAGGAGAGAGGATTGAGTAACATGAAGCTTTGAGTTACTTTCAGCACCACAAAATTCAACCAAAATCAGGAGAAAAGAAAAAGTTTTATTGTATATTTGATGTTACAGTCCTACAATCCCATCATTTAAGAGGTTGAGTCAAAAGGATTATTGATTTGAGCCTAGCACCATAAAAACAAAACAAAGCAGGACAAAAAATGAACGAAATAAAAACCACTTGTAGTAGAACATGTTTATTGTTCCAGGTACTTGGGAGATTGTGGATGTAGAATCACAAATTTGAAAGCTTTCTGTGCTACTTGGTGAGTTTAAAGCTAGCCTGGATTGCTGTCTCAAAATGACAAAAGAATGTTTGGAATCCTAGAGGTAAAATGTCTTCATTAATATTACCCAACTGTGAATGCCTATAAGCTACAATAATGACTTGTTTGGCAAAATATGCCTACAGGTTTAGTAGTGACACAAATGTCATGGGAATAAACAACTGCTTTTTAATTAGGTTTTAATCCAACTCTATAAGACAAAATCTGTTCCTGGTAACCATAACAGGACCTTGAACCTGTGGCTAGAAAGTCACAGTCCCAGGGAACACTCTTCTACTATTGATCTGCTAAACATACATAGCATTCAAATGACTCCTAATAGTATATCATTATATTCATATGTTAGTACATTTCTTCTCCTTCATCAGAGAAGTTTTTCCTTGAGTAGATGACAATTTACACAGAGACCAACAGTTAGTCAGCAAGGAGACAATGAGATGTTGAGATGTATGGAGCACTAAATAGGGTATCTTTATCATGCCTTCTCCTTCCTAGGTTCAGGGAGCATCACAGAAAGGCACAACAGATAATAGGATTCAGATGTGGTAGATGACTAAAAGGGATCAGGGTCTTCTGAACACAGCAATGCAGCTGCACATAGGAATAAACGGGTTGTAACAGCATGCACAAAACTTGCACAAGCTCAAGTCACAGAAAATTCCAGCATCGATAAAGGAGTCAAGGGTTCTCACTCTTATCTGAAGACTATTAAAACTTGAGTCAGTTTTCTTTAAGTGGTTTGGCCTCTGGTCGAGAAACGATCATTCAGTGAAAGGCCACACATTCAAGAATATATAGGGACAATCCTCTCCTGAATGTAGACTGATAAGTGTAGTCCTTACCTCTAATCTGAGAAACTTCCTTTGCAGCAGATAGAGACCATTGCAGAAAATCAAAACCTATAAAAATGCAGTTGTGTATCCCAGTGCTTCTGCGTTCATCTATTATGATACAACTTAACACGTCTAAGGCTCAGGTAATATCGTGGAAGAAAAAGCAGAAAGATTGCAAAATTCAGAGGAACAGAGAATTGGCAGTTAAATTGTGTCTCCCAGAAATATTAGAGCTATACATATAAACTCTCATGCAAATGACTGCACAAACATCAGCTGAACAAGACAACAATAATAGACATGCTGAGGAGGGAAGATTATGAGGTCTCACACACACATACAGTCAATAGGGATATTGAGAGTTAGGGAAAATATTTCTTAGAAAAGAAAATACCAATTGGTTATCCGAGGCTAAATGGTCACCCATGAAAACATTCATATAAGAAACATTATACAAACATTATAATATAATGTACATTATATATTTTTTGTATATCATAACAATGAAATAAAAGGAAGCCATGAATTTGAACGAGAGCAAGGAGGGATATGTAAGAAAGTTTGGAAGGAGGAAAGAGAGGGGGAAAATGATGTAATTATATTTAAATCTCAAATAATAAAAAGAAGTAACTAAAATATATAAATGCATAAAAGAGTATATGGATGACAAAAATTGAACTTGATAAGGGAAATACAACAGCAACAAAATAAATAAGTAAAATAGGATACATGTTTGGGGTACATAGGGAATGAACAGATGTAGGAGAAATTAGGAAACAGCTTAATATTATCTGAATACACTGTATGGAATTCTGAAAGAACTACTTTAAATAAAAGATGAAGGTCTGGTCAATGATAAAGCACTTGCCCAACACCTGCAAGACACCTGTAGATCAATATCCAGTACCAAAACCTAAAAGCAAACAAAGAAAGAAATGGCAACAACGAATAACAATATAACCAATTGACAATAAAACAAAATTGGACAAAAAAATGTCCATTTTTCATTGTGAAGATGTCATTAGTTCACCTCAGTTTCAAATTTAAAATTTTCTTTAAATTTTGTACATTTTCTTATTATTTTTCATATTAAGAATGGCACAGATTATTAAATCTATATGTATAATTCCAATACTAAATTACTTATAGATAACATTTCATATTATTTATATTGTTATTTATAGGTACACTTTATATTATTTTATTATTTACATACATTTCTTGTTCTAGACCTGTATAGCACTACCATGCGCTGTAATTTTTCTCTATCATCCATCCAGTCGATCCTGCTTAGCAGGTGATGGCTTGAACACTATAAGTCATTTCCCTCATTGTGATTTTGACTCATGAGTAATTATTACTTTTCCTAAGATCATTCCATGTTAAAAGATGTTGGACCTATAGCATAAGCAATTGAGGATAGTTATCTATAATGTTACCTCATGGAATTAAAACAAATTTTCTGTTTCCAGTATTTAATGATGTACTGAAATAGTTATGCTGTTATCTGTTTATCATGTATAAATGTTTTGGGGGCAAAGTATAATTTTAAGAAATACACTTTGCTCATTTTATCATAGAGATATGATATCTAACATCTATTCATACAAATTTTCAATTTACTCTAAATTTTGTGTAAACTTGTTATTAGGTCTAATAAAGAACATCAGGGAGATTTCTTTTTATGAAACTACCAGTTAAAGACTCAAACTATTTTCATCATTTCTATGAGAGATTCAAACTGCCTTAATTCTGTTTTTGGAAAGTGTAGTTGAGGAGTGGGAGGTGTTAGTGGAATAACACAGTCTGCGACAATGACATGTATTATTGGAACTTGAGTAGGTAAAAATGTAAATCAGAGTAATCTAAAGCTTGTGTTGAGAAATTTTATCCAATCTAAACATATCCAAAATGATTACTGATTTTAGGTTTCTTCTTTTGCTGCAAACTATTTTGAATAATAATTACAATTTCTTGAAAGATTGAAAATAACTGTATCCTATATTTTCTGAAATTATATCTTTTACTGTTTTATTAGCACATGAACTTCCTTTATTAGCATATACTTATATACATAACAATGGGTTTCCTTATGACTCCTGTGTATGTATATAATGTAGTTCTCATATTCATTCTCCCTTAGTATCATTTGACCCCTCCCATTTCTTTTAAACTATTTCCTGTTCCTAACCAACCCTTTGCTTTCATGTCTTTCTGACTGTCTTTCTGTCTCTGTTCTCAGTCTCTCTGTTTCTGTCTCTTTCTCTCTTTCTATCTCTGCCTATCTTTGTTTCTCTGTCTCCGTCTGTCTGTCTGTCAGTCTCTGTGTGTGTGTGTGTTTTGTGTGTGTTACCTGATAAACTTCATCAGAGGTGTTTATACTAGTAAGTATCAGGATTTATTTACATGAGCATGGGTACCTTATCAGTAATGATAATCCTTAAAAAAATATTTCTCTCATTCTCCTTCAGCTGTTTTCTGTTCTTCAGTGAAGGGTGCTGTGGTGGTTTGAATATGCTTGGCCCATGGGAAGTGGCACTTTTTAGGGGTGTGGTCTTATTGGGGTAGGTGTTACCTTGTTGGAGGAAGTTCAACTATAAGGGTGTGCTTTGAGGTCCTATAGTTAAGGTCTACCCAGTGCAGAAGAGAGCCATCTCTTGGGTGCCTGTTGAGGACAATCTCCTTCTGGCCACCTTTGGATCAAGATAAATAACTTGCCTGCCTGGATGCTGCCATGCTTCTTGTCATGATGATAATGAATTGAACCTCTGAGACTATAAGACAGCCTCAATCAGATATTTCCTTTGTACAAGATGTCTTGGCCATGATGTGTCTTCACAGTGTAACTAGCCTTAACTAAGACAGGTGAGGAACCCAGGAGGCTTGGAAGTCAGAGTTCCACATTGATCTCTTCTCGTCAACATTATTTTTATTCTTACTTGCATAATGTGCCCTGAGCCTTGTAAATGATATTACAGTTGTCATATTATGGCTGAGTACTTTGACCAGCTGTGACTCACTGTCACCACAGAGTACTGTAAAAAGAAAATTTTCTCACCCAAACAGATAGAAGCACTAATCTATTTCATAAGCATAGTTATTTAGAAATCAATTTGACAGGCATAGCATGTGTATTAAGCAAAACAATTGCAGTACCTTCCTCAGAAAAACCTTGTGACCCAGGTTCACAATCTAGATGGAATCCTTCTTTTGATATGGGTATCAAAACCAATCAGGAATCATTTATTTACCCCCATAACAGATTTGCCATTATTATGCCAGTGGGCACATCTTGCTTAGTTGGTCAATATTGTGACATACCCTGTAATATTTGAGATAGTTATTGAAGGCAATGATCCTCCAGTAGATTTTTAGCACCTCTAGTACTCTGAGGGAAGAGTCTTCTAACCCTGCTCCAGTTTAGTTCTATATGTTCTGGGATCAATGTGTGTGATATCAAGTCTTCAGCAATAGATCTTTATTGTTTAATTCTAGAAAGCAACCAAATGGAAGTCACCAGTGGCTGTATTGCTTTGGGGCATCACAGACTGCTCTGGCCAATAGTTGAGAGATAATAGGCTCAGCCCTTGGTATGGGATTTTCACCTAATAGCACATTATTCTGAGATGCCTTTATCTACACTCAGTGTGTCTCTGTTCAAAATAGTTACTGTTTTACTTTTGAATGGCTTATTAAATATCACATTTTTCACACATTGTTCATTTTGGCTGACCCTGGTCCTGTTTCTTTTCTCCCTAATATTCCTGCTTGCCTAAAATTACTTTTATGTTAATTTAGCATCAACACTTTGGCTTTTATCACAGATTTGAATCTATTTAGAATTTAATTTCATCTTTTGAGTGATATGCCTTGTTCCTCCAGAAAATTATGCAATTTGTGGGTTGTACATGAAGCTTTTTTCTATTCTTTAGTTATGACACAGATTATATATTCATGTAAGAGCAATGGGACCCTAGATTCCCCTCTTCTTCCTATACTTAACCACTCTGATCTTTATTTAAAAGTTTCAAACTTGTCATTCATTACCACTTCAAAACAATATTTTTCTCCCTTTTCTGCTAAGCTAAATGTTTATTTCCTATCATGATGCTATATCCCCACCCCACCACATCATCATAACATTTGGTTCTATACTCCTTTAATTTATTTTAGTTTCTAATAACATTATCATTCTGAAATAGGAAATTAATTACAGCACTGTTGTTTTGACCTTTTCTTTCTGCAGAATAAAGCAGAAACTCCTCAGTTTTAAAGCTTGCTTTAAAGCTTGCTTTTTGTAGTTGTGGTGGTGGTGGTGGTGGTGGTGGTGGTGGTGGTGGTGGTGGCGTGTGTGTAGGCGCACACGTGCACATGTGTGTTGGGTGTTTTTGCACACCTCAGTGAACTCACATGGAGGTCAGAGGACGACATGCAGGATGGAACTCAGGTTTTCTGTCTTGGCTGCGTGCATCTTCATCCACTGAACTAACTCATTAACTCACGTGTCTAATACTATAATGCTTATTAATGTTTCATAGCCTGCCTTTGCAGCATTTATCTTCAAAATTCTAAGTACTCTGCAGTCTCAGAGGTGTGAAGTCCCATTATTTTCCCATGTTTTCTATGTAGTTTGAATAATTCGCACTCTTTTCCCTAGACGTGAAGTTGCTGAAATTCTCATTTGTATATCTTCCCTGATGTCTCAGTGAGCTCTTCTCTTCAACTCTTCCATATTGCTTGCAGGGCACAGATAGAGTACATCTATCCTATGAACTTTCAATGGATTCTATTCTATATAATATGCATTTCAATCCAGATGTGTTGAGTGACAGAATGGATAATTGCATTTCACATATTCTAAAAACGGAAGCATCTGTGGTAAAATAATGAAAGTTCACAGGTCAAGGAATCATTCAAAACAAAAGGAAAGTCACAGACATCTGAGTGTTTAAACCTATGATGATTAAGCTTGGGAAAGATCAGTTTTTACTGATGATTATATTTGGATATTAATAAGAAAACTAGAAAAGAAAACATCCAGTTTAGATTAGGAAACTGTTTTGGTTTTATTTTTCCTCCACTCAGCTACAATAACACATACAGGGAGGAAAATGAATGCTGTGAAGGAATATGATTTTTATAGTTATATTTTCCTAGAAGTAGAAGTATCCCTACTCCCACACCCCAGGGACCATACAGGGAAACACTGAATTCAACCAGGAGGTGGAAGGAGCCAGTAAAAGTCAGGAAAAGCATTTGCTGTTGGTTTCTCAGGTAGAAATAAGAATTTTGGTGGGGCCTCAGGGCTTAGGGAGTGTAGGATGAATAGAGCAGGTGGACAGTAGCCTGGAGTATAAAGGGGTAGTTGATGCTGTAGGCACAGGTAGTTCAATTTAACATATAAATTATTACCACACTTGGTTCTCAAACCTAAGAATTACTAACTCAGGAGGAATGATGTCTCCAGGGTCAAAAGGCCTCAAGGTATCAAAGTTTAAAGATAAAGAGCTGGCTGAATCAATTAGAAAAAGAGCAAAGATGAAATGAGTCTCAGCAGTAATGAAGTAAGCAGCCAGTAAGAGTGACTTTCCTTGTCTCCCCCTTTCTTTTACGGAAGAAAAGGAGGAATGGGCCTACTTGCAACTATTGGTTTGTGGTAAATTTAAGAAGTATGCCAGCTAATCCCTGGAACTACTAAGGAACAGCTCAGAAGGCTGAGACTTTGTTTGCAAACACCTCAAATAGAAGGATCTTAGGATGGAAAGAACTAAAAGTGCTCTCCAAGGCACAGTGAGGACAAGGAGCTCCAGCAGAGAGAGGGAGAGGGAGTGAGAGGAAGGGAGCACACTTTAGCACAGAAAGTGACTGGTGAATTCCTTCCTGTTCCTAAGGCCAAGTCCCCCAGCACCCAGAGAGACAGTAGGTATCGATTGGGGCTAGGTGAAACATGTTTCCAACACTATGGAATCCAGACTGACCTGGTTTTTTATCAAGTTACTTGGTGTTGGTGTATTTATCCGTTGTTTATTGGAGATGAAAAAGGGGATATCAAAATTTGGAGCAAGAAATGGTAGCAGAAAGAAAAGAAAATTCCAGCCTTTGTAGGTGAAAAGACTTGGAAACATAGCCAGGTGTGGTTGCCCACCCATCACCCTTTTGTGCAAATGTCTGGGTTTTTTTTTTTTTTAATTTTCATTTTATTTTTTATTTTGTTGTTGTTTGTTGTTTTAAAGAAGTACTTACCTTCCATTTTTCCATTTATGTTCCATTGGGTATTTGTGCCTGGGACACCATGGAGTCAGCTAGTGTTTTCTTCATATTAATTGCAAATCAGTTTAAGACAAAAATTAATGCTGTCTTAAATTCTTGGCTTGTTTAGAAAGCTTATATGTCCTTGTTTTACAAGTGATCCACTGATGTTGAAAACCTGCTTTTGTTAAAAATTACATCCATGCATGTTTTGGGTTCTTACGGAACATTAAGTAGACATCGTGGCCATGTTAGTTTCTCAGCTGAGACAAAAAGAACTCCATAAAAGGCACTGTCATTGACCTTAATATAAAAAAGGACACGCTGGGTAACTGTGGAAACAGGAAAGAGTTTTTCACTTCATTAGCTTTTCTTCTTTCTAGTGGTCTCTGAAAATGTGCAGAGCATAGCTGGGAAGCTTCATCTCTCTATGGAGAGATACAAAACCCCAGGCTCCTGCTGCCTGCTCTTCACTGTCTCTTTAGATCAGTAAAGAAAACCAGAAGTTAAAGCTATAGCTACAGCTACAGCTACAGCTATAGCCACAGGCTACAGCTACAGCTAGTTACAGTTGCAGCTATAGCTATGGCTACAGGCTACAGGCTACAGGCTATAGGCTACAGGCTACAGGCTACAGGCTACAGGCTACAGCACAGGCTACAGGCACATACAGGCTACAGGCTATAGGCTACAGCATACAGCTACAGCTACAGCTATAGGCTACAGCTACAGCTAGAGTAACAGTTACAGATATAGTACAACTATAGCTAAGTACAGCTACAGTACAGCTACAGCTACACAGTTACAGTTACAGCTATAGACTACAGCTACAGGCTACACGCTACATAGCTACAGCTACAGGGTACAGGCTACAGGCTACAGCTACAGCTACAGCTACAGGCTACAGCTACAGCTACAGCTACAGCTACAGCTACAGCTACAGCTACAGCTACAGCTACAGCTACAGCTACAGCTACAGCTACGCTACAGGTTCATGACTGGGACCTTGAGAAACAGGAATCACTTGAATAGAAAATGCTCTACTAAAGAAAGGATTCTGTCAATTCAACCAGATACTGGAAAAATTGATTAGGCAGATTCCAGAATTCTCTACTGTAGTATAATCACTCAGGAAAACGGTTTTCCATGAGAATGACTTTAATTTTTGCCCTGGATGCTGAGGCTGAAGATTAATATGAGGCATGAAGACTCCAAACCACCTAAGGCTGAAGTGATAAAAGCACAAACTCCCAGAAAGTTGGAGGCTCTTCCGTGAAACTGTTGCACAGTTTTCCAAACTTCTTTGATCATTTAGGTATGATTACATGAGAAGAGTTTTAAAGCAATTTTGGGGAGCTATAAACATCATTAAAGCCATTTTCCTCATGTTTATAGTTTATGAATACTTTAAAATCATAGGTGTCTCTGTAAAATTTGAAGAGTGCTGAGGAACTACAATAGCAGAGTGCCTATTTTCAAAGGGAGGAAGAAAGCCTCTTCACAATTACTTATACTCAGTACTTGGTGAACACCTGGTATGTCAGGCAGGTCCACATGTGCAGATTTAGACAAAGCTGCTGAGAACCAGGGGAAACAAATAACCAAATACCCTAGCAAGCAGCATACCATTTCATATGCAGCTTTGACCACTTAGCTCTGGCTTTAGAATCAAAGATACAAAAAAAAATGTTTATGGAATCTTCCTCCATGACTAAGGAAAGCGGCCGAGGCCAGGCATGTGGCAGGTATATCCCTTCATGGAAGGCTAAAAGAGCCACTGCATAAAACTGTGGAGGTGAAGTCTGGATTGCGTTGGAAACCTGAAGATGTTGGAGATTCCAAAATCATGGGATATCTGCCAACAAAAGCTGCTACCAGGAAATGGAACCAGCCCACAAGGAGAAAAAAACTGCATTGCAGTCAACACAGTTAAAAGAAGTTGAAGATCTGATTTGTCATCAGGCATAGAGATACAGAGTTTGGAGTTTGCCCAGTTTTTGGTCTTGGTCGGGTCCTGTGTTTCCTCACTGTTCTCCCTTTCCTCACTTTTATAGCTGTAATGCATATTTTGTGCCATTATATATTGGCAGTATGTGATCTGCTTTTTGATTTTACTGGGGGTTACAGTTAATCGATTATATGAGTCTCAGAAGAGACTTAAAACATTGTTAAGACTGTAATAGACTATGGGAACTTTAGAAGTTGGACTAAATGCAATTTTATATTATGATACGGGTACCAGATTATGGGTCAGGGAGATAAATGTAGTATTTTAAATGAAAATGGTCTCCATAGCCTCATATGGAGGGGCACTATTAGGAGATATGACTTTGTTGGAGTAGATGTGGCTTTTTGGGAGAAAGCATGTCACTGGGATCAGGCTTTGAGTTTTCAGATGCTGAAGTCAGGCCCAGTATCACCCTCTTTTCTTTCCTCCTGCCAATCCAGATGGACACTTCTCAGCTGCTCTCCAGGACCATGTCTGCCTGCATGCTGCCACAATGATAATGGAGCAAACCTCTGAACTATAAGACGATCCCAATTAAATGTTCGCCTTCATAGGAGTTGCCTTGGTTATGGCATCTCTTCACAACAATAGAAACTCTTTCTAAAACATAGAGCAACCAAGTAGAAAAAAATTGAAGGTTATGTGTGGCTTAGAAGGAAAAAAATACATGAATAGTGATTATTTCAGAGAAAGTTTTTATTTTGGTGGTCAACCATGTATAGAAAAAAAGATAATTTCAGAATGAAGTAAAATTGCAAAAGTAAAAAAAAAATAACTTTTGGATTTGCTTAAAGTGAAAAAATAGGAAGAAAGCTCTGAAGGGAAAGGAAGCCCAGCTTCTGTGCCCCCTTTCCTCTTCTTTGTTCTAAATGCTATATGATCTTTCTTTTTTAAATGAAATTTGCACCAGCAATAAAGTATCTCATGAAATGTTTGTGGCTATTTTATAAATTTGACATTAAAGACACATCACTTTTACTTACCTAAGTGACTTTAAATATTTGTAATCAAATGCAATCAAAGTATAAAATTAAGTTACTGAAGACTTAATGGGCGGCATTGCTTTTAAAAACTACACAGAAGCAAAATTATGACTGCAAACAAGATTTATCTATAAGTAAATACCTAATTATTTCAACACTTCACAGCCTACTCCTCTTAGATTTTATTATTCATTTACCTTTTCTATTGTTTTGAGTGTGTCAAATATTTTTAAATGTTTTATAATTTATAAGAATATACATGCTTTGAATTTTGTCCTCTTTTTAAATTGCAAGTATTATATTTAATGGATTCATGACAACTAGCATCATATCATTAATAGAGTGGATGTTTTGAGAAATCAATTGTTTCAAGGATTTTATGGAGTTTGTCTAATTCAGAACTTCTCTAGATCCTTGATAGGATGACTCAAGAAGATGACGTTAAAAAACATTTTAACTGTGTTTATCTTCTAAAATTATGAACATTTCTCTGATTGTTTTTCATAATGAAATGGTGTCTTACATGAGCTGCAGGGGAAATCAGGCATGTCATAATAATGAATGATTCTAACTTTTAAAGAACATCATAACATAAATATCACACACTTCTTATTTTTCTAATCCCAAGCCTCTCTTCCTGTTCTGAGCCCTGTTCTCTCTGTTTCATAATCCTCCATTTCAGAATTGCATTTACAATGAAATACTGCGGGAAAGGAGCAGCAAACTTTAAATCAAATGTTTAAATCCCATGAAAGAGCTCTAAATGGAAAGTGATTCAATTATAAAACATAATTGATAGATGCAAATTCCTCTTCTAATGATATTATCTGAGGTTGTTACTCAAATAATAAAAAATTAAAGAATATCAAATTTTCACCTCCTTGTTTGGTTATGAAATATAAATTATAATGGTAAACTGCCTTGTCCCTCTGTGCTACTGAGTGTATCTGAGAATACGAGACAAGTCCCCTGTTTCAGACCTGAGCATATCTATTTCAATGATTTTCCTAGTGTCCCTATGCTGGATAAGGCATCTTTCTTGTTCTATAACACAGAAAAGGAGAACAGCAAACATCTAAAGATACTAAGACCATTGCACCTTTGAAAACAACTGGAAAGTAAAACATTTCCAAGACAGGTTAGTGTTGCTTGTCCCAGGGTAGAAGAATGCCTTCGAAGGATTAACAAGGGAAAAGCTCATCTGTGTACTGGATGATTTATACGGAAAACTCTCAATTGGAAAATTCCTGTTAGATTGCTTGAGTAGGTTTTCCCCACAATGTCTGTTGAATGTGCTAAGCACCAGGTACTATGATGCTACTATTACCTTCTCTTACATGGGAGCTATGTCAGTCAGTTTGGACAGTATTGTAATGGTTGCTTTTGATGTGTTTCTGTCTTATACTCACTATTTTCTATCTTTCTTGGTACATGTTGAAGAAACTGATTGATTCACAATCAAAAGCATTGGCATCATGAATTGTTCTCCACAAGAAACAGTTCCTAAGGCAAATGTTTCGTAGGTCTTTTCAGTAAATCTTGTTCAAAAGTATTTCCACTTTGTCTTAAGTGCAGGGGTTGTGAAAGAGCCCTGGGTATTTGATAGAGAATAGTACAGACAGACTTGTATCAAATTTCTTATATGATTTCTCCTCAGAGATTTGTTCCAGAATCTTGTAGGCATTTGTAGCCCTTGTTAAAAATGCATAGCATTTTCATATCATCTATGTTCATCCTATGTATTTTAAATTATATATTAGTTTTATTATTACATTTTAAAATTTTATATTATATATAATCTAATCACTATGAGTTTTATGTAAGTAGTTATAATGCTGAATAATGAAATAGAGAAAAATCTCTTTACATGTTACATTGTTTTTTTTTTTCCAAATCTGTTTGATTCACAGTTAGTAAAATCTATAGATGTGAAACTCATGACAGAACAACAGCATGTGTGAATACAAGCAGACAAATATTAGCCCAGGAATAAACAAAGCAACACCAAGAAAATGTTATAGAAGGAAAAAAAGGGGCCAGAAAAAATGAATAAAATAAGTTTTTTTTTTTTAAGTAAATTTTATTGTAAACAATTTCATTGGCTTCAAGTAATGATCGTGAACATAGGTACTAGCTTCTGGAGGCTTAAATGTGTCGTTTGATATATTTGTTAACTTAGAGAATGTGGGCTGAATATATGAAAATTACTGTACACTTATAGCCATTATAAATTAGATTGATATAAGAATAGAGAGTGTGCAACTTACAAAGAATAACTTCAATATTCTTTGCTGTAATTCTATACAAACAATTTATTCCTTCGGATACTTTTTATTGATTTTAACTGAACTCTTGTATATGTAGCTAAACTATGGTTGTAAATGATAAAGGAATAGAGCTTGAACATAAATATTGGCTGATATTTTCAATTACATAGATAGGGTGAAAGCGAGGCAGTATGACTTATGTTGCTACTTCATTGTTCTTCAATGTGGGCAGCTTTTTGCTGAATCATGCAAGTGCATTAGAATGCTAGGAGGGTATTTCCTCTGTTTCCTGTGCATTTGTAGCATAAGAGCTTCCTATGTTTAAGCTGAATTTTAATGATCTTTAAGTTTATTCAATAAATATATTTCATAAAATTAATAAATCCATAGATTATATTATTCAACGATTGCCATGATACTAACCACCTCACAATGGCAACATCAAGCCAACAAAGTGGTCAAAGTGTAAAGTTGGGGAGGTCAAGCTACTTATACTTTCAACTGTTATAGCAATGCAATCATAAACCTATATCATATTTTAATATGTTACAAACTAGAAACTAAAATAGGCTTTTGAAGAACATTTTTCTTCTCCTATCTCTAAAAGACATGGTTCTATATTGTACATTTAAGGTTTTGTTAAATTTTAAATATATAAACACTGGTTTTATTAACTTAACATTCTTTAGTCTCAGGATCTTTTTCCCTTAGGAAATTCTTTGCCATCTCTTAACTAGAATCATAAACTAGGTCATGACATTACCTCATTTATTTATGTCATTGTAGCTATCCATAAATGTATCCTTCTATGTGTAAGAACTAGTAAAACAACTCTGAGATTCCACTTTACACCAATCAGAACGGCTAAGATCAAAAACTCAGGTGACAACAGGTGCTGGCTAGGATGTGGAGAAAGAGGAACACTCTTCCATTGCTGGTGAGACTGCAAGTTGGTCAAATCACTTTGGAAATCAATCTGGTGGCTCATCAGAAAATTGGAAATAGTTCAACCTTCACACCTAGCTATACCACTACTGGGCATATACCCCAAAGGTGCTCCCACATATAACAAAGGCACATGCACCACTATGTTCATAGCAGCCTTATTTATAATAGCCAGAAGCTGGAAAAAACTCAGATGTCCCTCAACTGAGTAATGGATACAGAAAATGTGGTACATTTACACAATGGAATACTAATCAGCCATTATAAACAAAGACTTTATGAAATTAGCAGACAAATGGATGGAACTAGAAAATATCATCCTGAGTGAAGTAACCCAGACACAAAAGATCACACATGGTATGTACTCACTGAGAAGTGAATATTAGCCCCAAATCTCAGAATACCCTCAATACAATCCACAACCATGTGGAGCTTAAGAAGAAGGAAGATCAATGTGTAGATGTTTCAATCCTACATAGAACAGGGAACAAAATAATCACAGGAGCTAGAAGGAGGGAGGTACCTATGAGGGAGAGAGGAGGAGGAAGGGAAAAAAGGGGGGCAGGAACAGGTATTGGAAAGGAAAGGAGAGAAGTACAGAGGGTCAGGAAGTTGACAAAATACTCAAGGGTGCAAATATAGAGATACAGTGCAGGACAGAAACTGAAGGAGAGACAGACCATTCCACCTGGATATCCATCCTATGTGCAGTCACCAAAGGTAGAGGTTGATGTGGATGTCAGGATGTACATGCTGACTGGAGCCTGATATAGCTGTCTCCTTAGAAGTCTGCAAGAGTCTGACATACTCAGAGGCAGAAGCTCACAGCTAACCATTAAACTGATCATGGGGTTCCCAATGGAGAAGATAGAGTGAAGGCTGAAGGAGTTGAGAGGATTCGCGACACCACGAGGAGAGCAACAATTCCAACCAATCAGAGCCCCCAGGGTCTAAATCACCAGCCTGGGAGCGCTTAGGGAGGGACCCATGGCTCCAGCTATATATGCAAGGGAGCTATATATTAGTGGGAGAAGAGATCCTTGGTCCCATGAAGGCTGGACATTGTGGGGGGGGGATATTCGAGGATGGGGAGGCGAGGTACGGGGGAGAGTGGGTGGAGGTACACCAACGTGGAGGCAGGAGGATGGAGGAAGGGATAGTGAGTTCCTGGGAGGGAGGGGAAAATGGGGTAAGGAGAGAATATCTGAAATGTAAAAAAATTTCCAATAAAAAAAAAAAAAAAAAAGAAAAGAAAAGAAACACGTAGCAGTGGGGGATGGGGTACTGGGGGTAGCCACTAGAAAGTCCCACACTCCAGGCCAATGAGAGGCTTCTGGGAGCCAATCACAATGAAATCACAGCTGAAATACCCAACAAAGGGGAGATATAACCTGTAGAGACCACCTCCAGTAGATAGATCCAGTCCCCAGTTTGAGAGATGGGGCCATCTATGCATCTCAAAATTTTTAACCCAGAAATGTTCCTGTCCAAAGGAAAGACAGAGACAAAAACTGGAACAGAAACTGAAGGAAAGGCCATTTAGAGACTGTCCCACCTAGAGATCCATCCCATCTGCAGACATCAAGCCCAGACACTATTGCTTATGCCAAGAATCCCTTGCTGACAGGAGCCTGATATGGCTCTTCCCTGAGAGGTTCTACCAGCACCTGACCAACACAGATGCAGATATTCTCAGCCAACCATAAGACTGAGCCTGGTGACCCCAATAGAAGAGCTAGGGGAAAGACTGAAGTTGCTGAAGGGGATTCAAATCCCACAAGAAGAACAATATCAACTAATTGGACCACCCAGAATTCCCAGAGACTAAATCACCAACCAAAGAGTATACATGGTGGGAGCCAGGACTCCAGATACATATACAGTAGAGGATGGCCTTATCTGACTTCAATAGGAGGACAGAGAGGCTTGATACCTCAGAGTAGAGGGATTCTAGAGGGGTGAGGAAGAAGTAGGTGAATGGGTAGAGAAGCAACCTCATAGAGGCAGAGGGGAGGGGAGAGAGGGATAATGGGATGGGGATTTGTGGACAAGTAACTGGGAAGGGGGATATCATTTGAAATGTAAAAAAAAAATGATTAATAAAAAATGAACTAGTTTTCTGCCACTGCCTTTCTCTATTTTAGTCTATTCCTGTCACTGTCACAATCTCTATCTCTTTCTCTGTCTCTTTTTCTGACTCTTTCTGTCTCTCTGTCTTTCTTTCTCTTCCCCCTCCCACTCTGTCTGTCTCTTCAATTCTTATTTTTCGGAAACATAGTTTGCTTATTTAAGCAGATTATTAAAGGGCATAGGTGAACTTTTGTTAGTGGATTGAATGATGATTTATAAAAGCAGGGAAATCAAAGGCTATGCTGAGATGCAGAGTCTAGAACAATGCCTAGGCTTGTCCACAACCCAACTAAGCTTTCAAAAATTAGACTTTGGACAGAGAATGGGCTCTGTGAGATAGCATGTCCATCTGTTCTGCAGACAAAGGGAAGTCACTGCCTTTATTATGTATATTAAACAACCCTGAGGCATTAAGTGGCTTACTGATAGCCATAGAGTATGTGGAAGATGAAGATTCGAACTCAGCAACCTGAATCTCCAGGTGTTTTGTCTTACTTGTTTTAGAGGTATCTGAGTCTATTGGTGAGTAGAACTTTATGCTTGGCTTAAATAAATGTTTTTTTTTATTACTTCAGCACATAATTTCATCAATAAATATGTGCAAAAGATAAGCTTTTAAAATTTACATATATGGCTTACGTAAAATATAAAGCAAATGTATATTAATTTTTAGGTCAAAATGGAAACAAAATACAATTTAAAATACTGTTTCTATTGCTTTAAAATTTACAAATTAAACATGATTATATCACTTTATTTACCTGTCATTAAATATGATTATATCACTTTATTAACCTGTCATTCCTCCAACCCCTTCCATGTGCTTATTATCTCTAAATGAACTCTTTTTGGTTATTATTATTATTACATGTATATAAACATAAATAAGTACATAAAAGCAACAGTGTCTGTTTACTGTGACTTGGATATTTTAAATTGGCCAAAGGTTTCTACTGAAATATGAACATATACTATAGAAGTATTTAAAACATTGTGTCTCATATACACAGAACAATTTATTGGTAACACACAGACCTACTTATGGAAGTTATGATAAGTTATATAACCAGTAAGCTTTGTTACAGAAAATGTAGCTGTGTAGACCAAATGGTTAAGCAAATTAAGGTCATTAAATTTGTTGCTGTATGTTAGTACTTAAAGGTGGGACTGTGAACTAAAGTTAAATAAAATGACAAAATTGAATGTTTTTAGAAAAAAATTCAATTGTTTTCCTTTATGGGATTTACCAATGATATTTCTCGCTTTAGTGCCACTTTTGCTGATAATTAGCACATTTAAATGAGTACATCAGCAAAATTTAAAGTAGCTATAGTTGGCGGGTGACTGGAGACCTTTGGAATTGCTGAAATTAGAAATATTGAATTCAAGAATGTCAAGGTTCTTGGATAATATTCATTATAAGGCTACCATTGGAAAAAGCACACTGTTTCTCTGTCATATAGGAAAATTGAACTCTCTTTGTTATTAGTTAATCAAATGTGAAAACAAATGTGGCTCTTCTCTTGAAATGCTGTGCAACCACTTTTGATCAAATAAAATTGTTTTTGTTATAAATCACTTGTAAGCATGTTTTATTTCAAATTCAGTCATAATAAATTCATAGGATTTTGCCTGAATAAAATGAAAAAGATATTTTCGATGCTCACAAAACAGAAGTAAATTTTGATTTTGTATATACACTTTCATGTGTCTCTTGAAACACAGACTTTTTAAAACAACAAACAAATGCTTAAATTAGGATTATAGCCATTAAAATTATTTTGTCTCATAGCTAATTTCATTGCAAAATATGCTTTCTGTATTACCTCAAAGTCAACAATTAAAATGTGCTCTTGTTCACATTTGTCATGTATACTGTTGTAGACCAATTGCTCTTCTCTGCCTTTTAGGCACTTTTTAACATGTTTTTATTTTTGTAAACATAAAATATAGTTTTAGGAAATATACATTTTAAGATCTCCTGGGCTCCAAGAGCTGACGTCCTGACAAAGGTCTGTGAGCATTGTTCAGAGTTCACCTTACAAAATACACGTATTCTCAAGCCAAGGCTAAAATGATTTCTCAGAACATCAAATGACAGTGCTACATAAAGCAAGCTGGGTGAATGAAGGTAGTACTGGATCCTAAGTAACCGCTCAGGAACCTTCCTCATCTACCTGCTACTCCCCCTTTTGGGCATCAATGTCCTTTTGGTGTGTTATTTGCTCATCTCCAGTCAGGAACCTTTATCACTGAAACTCATTTCCGCAGCTATTTCATAACAAGAGTTTCTGAATTGCATGTTTTCTTCTTCCTGGAAATTTTATTGCAGACAATCTCTGATTTTAATTAGATGTTGTTTCCACTTTTATTTATACTTTTCCTTTCAAAGGAAGAAATTGTAATTATTGTGTCTGTGTGAGAGACTTCTCCCTCAACTGTGGCATTTAGATGTTGAAAAAAATGACATGTTTGTCTGGAATGAAATATTTCTTGTGTTATACTTTTTTCATTCTTATAGGAGGAAAATATAATTAAACTGATATTGCTATCTTCAGAATAATGTAGTTTACACTTATCTATCCCCCTTTCATTTCATAGTAGACCAGGATGCATTGAGTAACATATTTAAACTTCATATGCTTAGATTGAAAAGATACTCATAAGCCAGAGCATTGTTTTGGAACTAAGACAAAGCTATGAAATCAGATCTTAATATCTTTCTTCCTTGCTTAGCTTCCAAGTCTCCTGGTGAGGATATTAGTAAATTACATGAAAGGAAGCAACTTAGGTAACAATGATTTGTTTTACCCTACAGTTTTGGTGGTAGGGTCTTAGACTTTGTTGCAGTGGCTTGCAGCTGATCACATGAGAATAGTACAGAGCAATCAGAAACTGGACAGAAAGAAGAATTGGACTGTAAACTAAGGTGAACACCCATCAGCAACTGGCTTCCTCCATTATGTCTCCACTTCCCAAAGCTTTCTCACCAGCTGGGGAGGAAGTTTTCAAATACATGAGCCTGTCAGAGACAGTTTGCATACAAATCATGGCCATAAGTTTCAAATATTGGCATTTTTTGTATATATTAATATAATGGAATAAATTATCAAAGAAATAAAACAAAATAGTAAATATAAGGGCCTGAATTTAAGACAGAATACTTTAAACATAATTCCTTCATCTCTAGAATTTTTTCTATTTTGATCATTTTATAGGAAACAATATTACTATACCATTTGTGATTAGAAAATACTTGATATATACAATGTACTTTAGTTTCACCAATTTGTCTTTGGAACGTATTCTTATCTCTTTTGATTCATTCTGACAGTGTCTTCTATTTTTCCAGAAAACTTTATTCTTTACTGTTTTTATTCTTCACTTGATTTACTCATCCTCACTGCTTGGCTTCTGGCTTTGTCCTTACAAGACAGTTTAATGTCCTGTGCTGTGTCTTTACTAACAGATTTTTCTGCCTGTGTTTTTTCAAACTTCCGTACTTGTCATCCAGTTTCATTATTCAAATTTCCCATAGAGCACAATGAGTAGCCAAAGGGCGCTATGATTCTTACCAATATATGCAACCTGAAGAGATATTAGGAAAATGCACAATACTGTGCTTATCTAGAAATGTCATGGAACTAGAACATGAAATCTAAAATACTAATTGCTGTTAACAGAGAGTGCTATCTAACATGAGAAATCTCAGCCCAATTAGTCCATGCTGAGAAGCATTACTGAGAAGGTTCTAATCCAATTACATGAGCTGCCATGCAACGCATACGTCTAGGCCAGAGATTCTCGACTTTTCTGTGCTGTGACCCTTTAATACAATTTGCCATGTTCTGGTGACACCCCTCTACAACCACAAAATTGGTTTTGTTGCTACTTCCTAACTGTAATTTGCTACTGTTATGAATCATAATATAAATATTTTGAAGACAGAAGTTTGCCAAAGGGGCTGCGACTCACAGGTTGAGAACTGCTGATCTATACATTAGAATACATTTTAAAAAATTGTTAATTACTGCTATGGCTACCTTCCAAAACTCAATCTCCATTATGAAAAACAAACATGTTTATGTAAACACTTGCTGCCTCAGCTGAAAATCAAATCACCCAGGTTTTCTTTGAGTTAAGCAGGATTGAGTGTTCATGTGATATAAAGAGATGTAATGAAAATTGGTTGTGCAAGCTTCAGATGGGCTACTTAAAAAAAAACGATGTTTAAGCTGCATGGTCCCTGTTTCCTGGAGTCAGGAAATAAGGGTATTGACTGAGTAAGAATAGCTAACTTGTACCATGAAGTGAGAGCTGTTAAGATTAATGTAACAAAAGAGAAGTCGTGTTTCTACTCAGTTGTGGAATTACTAAATCAGGACAAGACTACTCTTGCTTCGAAGAAATAAGTGAAAAGCTTTATTGGAAAGTCATTGCTTGTTTTTAGTTTTCTGTGACTTACAAATAAACTTAAAGATGTCACTTTTTACAGCAGGAAAGAAATGAGACTTTGATGTTAATTTGCTTTGAGATATGTTGCAATGATACATCTTGAACTTTTGGGTTTGTTTTCTGCATTTATGTCAGGATGTGGGTCAGTATAGTGGGGAATCTGTATACTACCTAGTGTTGAAAAGCATTTTTCAACACTAGTTTTTATAAACAGAATGCTGACATTGGCCCTTTATCCCTCATAGTCTTCTCTAAATTCTAACATGTCTCCCTCCCCTTCTTCCCCCTCCTCTTCCTCCTCCTCTCCCTCCTCTTCCTCTTCTTTCTCCTCCTTCTCCCCTCCTCTTCTTCCTTCTTTCCTTCTTCTCCTCTTTTTCATCTGATTCTCATTCTCTCTATCTTGCATCTCTTCAGAAGTATTAAAATAATCTTTGTTGCCTCTTTGTTCTTTAATGCCATCCTGCAATCAATTAGCAAATGCTATCAGTTTGGCCTTTAGAATATTTGTAATTGCCCCTGATTCTTCATCCTATGTTTATATTGCTCTATCTCAGGCCTTTGTGTTCCCCTTAGCAGCACAGGCTTCACTCAGTACTGTAATCTTTCTCCTCAATTCTATATACTCAGAACTCTTCACTACTTTGCAGAAATAAAACATGCAAAGTAGACAGAATAATTTACTATTTCAAATCCATTTTTTATCATGCTTAGCAATAATGATACTCTTTTTCTCATGAGTCATGTGGTCTATGGTAGCTTGTATATTCCTTAGTATAGATATTGAAGTTTATGAGATAGGATGCTGGCCACCATCTCATCCTGCACCACACACTTGAGAAGGAGAGTAGTCCACTGTATCTAGTTCTTAAAGCAAACATGACCTTACATCTTCTTGCTGTACTTTCCTCAACCATAACTTGCTTTATTTCTGTACACTGTGTTTCTCTAAGATAAAAATAGTTTTTATTACTGCCCTAAAGCTGACTTTTGAATTTAATTTTTGTAGGAGGAATGAGTCAACATACCCCGACTGGTACCCTCATAATGACCCACGCATGTGCAACATTTGTAATCACATTTTACAACGTTAAGATTTGCCTGGCACATGTAAACAAATGATTAAAGAGCACATGACCTGGCCACCCAACTAGATGGTGCCAGCATCAAGGGTGGTTGTTCATGGACCAATGGGGCATGGGTGAAAGGTATTAGGTACAAAGGCACACTCTGATTCTGGAAGAACAAAAACAAAACAAACAAACAAACAAAAAATGAGTGTGCTTCTACTTTTCACCTGACTCCAGGAGTCTGTGTCATTGATTCCATTTCCAGGGGCTGAAGGCTAGGGCATCAAATTGTAATACTTGAAATTTTAAAAAAGTCAATGCGCAGTGCTAAAGAGATGGCTCAGCGGTTAAGATCATGTGTTGATCTTGCAGAATGTCTAAGTCCAGTACCCACAGGGAAGCTACATATATATCAAACATATATATCTTGCCATTTTCTGTCCTCTCTGCACCAGGCATACATATAATGCAATACATCTTTGCAAGCAAACAAAATATCAATATCTCAGGATATTAATGTATACTTTCTATTTTCTCTTTTATTTTTTAAAATCATTCAGTTTTTATGTTATTTTATTGGTCTTTTTAAATTTCATATTTGATTTTATTACTGTCTTTCTGATCTGTAAGGTTTTTTTTAAGCTTATTTTGAACATGTTACTGCAGCTCTTATCTTTGGATGTATATTTTTTTATCAGTTTATTTATTTATTTTACATTAATGGACCATTTGATCCCTTCCCTCCTTCTAGCCTTTCTTTCTTTTCTTCTCTCTCTCTCTCTCTCTCTCTCTTCTTTCTTCCTCTCCCCCTTCTCTTCTCGTCTTCTTCATTTCCACCCACCTGCATTCTATTTCTTCTCTATTCCTTTGACCTCCTTATATTTTATTTTTTAATTTTTTTATCTGTTATTTTTATTTACATTTCAAATGCTATCCTCCTTCCTGTTTTCCTCTCTAAGAACCCCTCATCCCACCCCCTCTCCCAAGCATCCATGAGGGTTCTCCCCCACCTCCTGCCCACTCCTGCCCTACCATTCTATATTCCCCTACACTGGGGCATCAAGCCTTCAAGGATCAAGGGCCTCCCCTCCCTTTGATATGTGACAATACATCCTCTGCTATATATGCAACTGAAACCATGGGTTCCTACATGTGTATTCTTTGATGGTGCTGGCCAAGCCTCTCACGGAGACATCCATATCAGGCTCCTGTCAGCAGCACTTCTTGGAATTAGCCATGGTGTCTGGGCTTGGTGGCTGAATATGGGATGGATCCCGAGATGGGGCAGTCTTGGATGTCTTTCCTTCAGTCTCTGCTCCACTCTTTATCCCCAAATTTCCTTTCGACAGGAGCATTTATGGATTAAAATTTTGAGAAAAGTGGGTTGCCCCATGCTTCAATCGGAGGCAATGACTAGCCTGTGGATATGGTCTCCACAGATTCTCTCTCTCCTTTGTTGGGTATTTCAGTAATGTCATCCTCAATGGGTCCTGGGAGCCTCTTGCTTTCTTGGAGTCTGAGACTTTCTGTTGGTTACCTCCAGTTCCCCATTCCTGTTGCTACATATCTCTGTTCATTTCCTGACCCTCTGTATTTCTCCCCTGTCTCCTCCCACACCTGATCCTGCCCCCAAATTTGTTCCTCTTCCCCTCCTCTCTTCTTCTTAAGTCCTGACCACACTCTACCTCCACTCACACCAGTCAGACAGCAGTGACAGCAGATGCTGGAGAGGATATGGAGAAAGATGAACATTCCTCCATTGCTGGTGGGATTGCAAAATGGTACAACCACTCTGGAAATCAGTCTGGTGGTTCCTGAGAAAATTGGAAATAATACTACCTGAGGACCCAGCTATACCACTCCTGGCATATACCCAAAAGAAGCTCCAACATATAACAAGGGCACATGCTCTACTATGTTCATAGCAGCCTTATTTATAATGGCCAGAGGCTGGAAAGAACCCAGATGTCCCTCAACAGAGGAATGGATACAGAAAATGTGGTACATTTACACAGTGGAGTACTACTCAGCCATTATAAACAATGGATTCATGAAGTTTGGGGAAATAGATGGAACTCGAAAATATCATCCTGAATGAGGTAACATAGTCACAAAAGCACACACATGGCATGTACTCACTGATAAGTGGATGTTAGGAATAAGCTCGGAATACCCATGATACAACTTACAGACCACATGAAGGTCACAAAGAAGGAAGACCAAAGTGTGGATGCCTCTGTCCTACTTAAAGGAGGAACAAACTGATGTCATTATATTTTAAATAGTCACAACATCCAGGCTTATAGATGTTACTCAATGCTTGTTAAAGAAAAGGGGCTTTGCCTGTTCACCTTTTAATTTCAGCATACATACTTAGAAATTATAGAGATATTAGTTTTTTCTAGAGTTTATGTAGCAGAAACATAAACTTAAAAATATTGAAGATTTAATATTATTTTTATTGCTGTATTGTTCTTGAGCAGAAATAGAACTTATAGAACATATAAAAAGCTTTAGATTCTTTGTGTGGTTTTTTTGTTTGTTTGTTTTTGTTTTGGGGTTTTTCTGTTTGTTTGTTTGGGTTTTGTTTTAGTTTTTTTTTTTCCCTAGTCCAATTGCTGTTAAGGATTGCTTGCATTTTTGACCTAGGAAACAAATTATTATGTTTTAATACAGGAGAGTAATATATTAAGATTATTTGATAATTTATAATTGCTCTATTTGACATTTTACAATTTTTAAGGAAATTCACAAATGTAATTAGCTTTTGCATTATGTACATGTGGGTGCTGAACCCGAGTCCTCTGTAAGACCAGCAAATGATGTTAACCACTAAGCGGTCTCTTAAGTCCTTGAATATTAAATTTTTAAAAATTCCAAATATTATAATCGAAGATATGTGTTTAGGATCACATTCTTTTTTAAAAAATTTTTTTTATTGATTATTTTATTTACAGTTCAGATGTTATGCCCTTACCCCATTTTCCCCCTGCCCAAGAACCCCCTATCCCATCCCCCCTCCTCCTGCTTTTATGGATCTCATTCTTTTTGTCTTTATTATACAGCTTTAAGTACTTGTCATGCCTGGTTGACTAACTGTAGATCATTTTTACATGATAATCTCAAAATCAACTAACTACTAATAAAACTACATTGGAAAATTGCTTTCCTTCCTGTTTCTTATGCCACAGAGCCCCTTACTGATGCAGTGATATCCCATGACATGTTTGTCACAGATGTAATGTTGAAGAAATTTTTGGAGTCATAATCTATGTATTTAAAACATTACAGGAATGTTTTTGGAGGAAGAAACTAAAGGGAATTTCTAATAAATGGGGAGAATAAACAGAAAGAGGTGGATTGACCACACTCTTGTAACATTGAAATGACATGAAATTTGAAGTAGAAGAAAAAAGGATGGTTTATTCATCAGAACTCATAAAGAATAAACAAGGATCTACTCTTCACCCATGTCCAGAAGTAGGAGAGAAGAATTTACCAAGAGCTAAGACCATCAGGAACTACCTGGCTTTGGTTAAAGCGTGTTGAGTTAGATAATGTTTGCTGAAGCAGTTGAGGATTAAGGTAATTCCCTGATGGTTCAAATTCCAGAAGTGTCAGGAATAGGCATTCAGTTATTATGTGAAAATATGTCATAAGGTTTGACAAAGGATCAATATAAGCTAAGAGTTCAGAGGACAAGAGATTACCGTGATTTGTGTGACCAACCATAGCATGTATCTTATGACATTGGAGGGGAAAGAGGTGATTACAACCTCATAGGATCATGCAAGGGATTGGGTCCCTAAGACAAGAACAGTGAAGAGTCTCCTTTATTAACTTCGTAACTACTGTTTAAGAAATGGCTACATCTCCTTATTGTAAACCTGTGTTGTTAAAGGCAGGGATCTTCTGCTCCACTGCTACTGGGGCACTTGTCTTAAAGTCCAACAACTCACAGTTAATAATAGTGGCTGCTGCAATCTACTGTACTTTTCTACAGGTGAAAATTCCAAGTTACCTTCTTAGCTCCTCCAGTAGCACTGTTCAGACTCAGGCTTCATTCCCCTACTTATCCCCATCACCACCCAGAAAACTTTCCATTATTTTCTTTAGAAAAAGGAAAACCTGTTACAAAGTGTTGGAGATATAGCCCATTGGAACATATATGCTTGTGTGCACAAAGTCCTGGCTTCAAACTCTAGGACTCCCATAAACAGGGCATGATTGTGTAATCACAGCACTTGGGATGTGGAGACATAAAGATTAGAAGCTCAATCTATAACCTCAGCTATATAGTGAGTTCGAAGCCAGCTGGGGCCAACTTGAGAACTTGTCTCATAAAAGAACAAACACACAACCTCCCTGTTATAAGCAAGCCAGTGGCCAGTGTATATATTGCCTTTGTTTCATCCCTCTTAACCAGTCTCTTAAGGTGAGATCAGTTCTAGCTCTAGTTTCTCTTTTCTCCTTGTGGTTTCATTATAAAGAATTCATTTTGGAGGGTCTGTGAAAATTAGCCTAATATTATCTTTTTTTTTTAAATCTGCTTTATGGATGCCTTTTGCTGAGGAAAAATTATCTTTTGTATGCCAGGGAGTAAAAGTAACAAAATATTAACATGTCAAAACCTTATTGTATGTTGTGGCAACAAAATATATCTAAAAGTCAAATATATAAATATGATATATTTTATTATATTAAACATTAAAATGTATTATAAAAATGATACAAAATAAACACATGAAATAAAATAATAAAAAATTTTTAATAAGATTAAATATTAACTATGTTGCTTGTATCAAAAGACTATTATTTGTAAAGCTATTTTTATACATTAGCCTGATAACCAGTGAACTACTGTAATAGAAATAATGAGGAAAAGCGAAAGAATACTAAGTTACCAGACAAGGAAGAATAAAAAATATACCTTTTAAATAGATCTAAGAATGTGTGAGTCTCACTTATTAGTGCTCTATTGAAATTAGGATAGGTTAGTATAGCCGTGAAAACATCTTCCATTTTTTTTCCAGTATGTTAAAAAGGAGTAACAAAGAAACCATAGAAAACTAAATAAAAATGGAGCATTTCAGAGGATGAAGGTTGGGGTCTTTACATGTTATTGCTGAGATGTAGGTTTTTATACTACATAATTTTGGTGAAATACATTTGACCTCCGAAATACGGAAGAAAATTTAAATATTATAGTATTTTAACAATATCCATTCTGTAATTATTTTCAGTTATGTACTTATATATATTCATTGTGGATTTGGTACAACACTGTCTGAATCATCAGTATTAAAGAGAGTCTGAAACCCTACTGCTGGGTGCTATTTTCGTGGGTGATCTTCATGGGCCAATATCAACTAAAGTAACAAGCTAGAAACACAAAACATGGAATAAACATGTTAAATGTGCATCCAAAAGAGTTAAATACGTGTGTACATTTGAGAAAATTGTGAATGCAGCTGAAAATATAGAAAGATAGAAAGAAGAATCCTTAAGACACATTGACAGCTGTGCTTTAGTTTCACAGGATCATGTTCTGAGGTGGAAGATTTTTCAGTGTAGTCTTTCTTATTGATTGAATTTTTATCACTTTTGTAATCTCTCACATCTCAAAGTGAATAAAAAATAAACCAGAGGACTGTAAATTTCACATCTATTACCTGATCCCACTTTTTAAAAAAAAAATAATAGCTCTAGAATAATTGAATTCAAAATAATGAACTGTATCATATGAATAGTTAAGTGATTATTTCAAAGATCCTTTATTTTTCTGTTTCTCCTGGCTAGAAATGAGGAAGTATCATTCCTGTTCTCTCAAGAATTTGTTGCCAATTTACAAAGGCAGCAGTACAAATGGTTTGTCCTGTCCCAAAGGCCAGGTGTGCCATGCTTTCCCAAAGGTATCACACAGTGTATATTGCTCATTGTGTATATTATGAAACATGGTAGGAACACCATTTCCTTAGCATTGATATTCCCTCCCTTATTTTTAATTAAGTGACTAACTTACTGTCTCAATGTTTTGTCAACATTTCTGAATCCTTAGTTTTTATCAAAATACTTAATGGAATTTATATTTTAATTGTGAAGTGAAAACACAGACCTATAAATGAAAAGAAAACCTACTACAAAGTGCTCAGCTCTGAAATAATAAACATGCAAGCAGCAAAAATGGACTCAATGGGTTGTATTTATACATTTAGGTATTTATATGTACATAGCAATAATAATCAAATGAAAAGAAGCCATAAATTTAAAAAGAGATGATGGGATGGAGTTCCAGAGAAATAACACAGAAGGGGCTGGAGAGAGAAATGGTAAGGTTGAATATTCTCATTATGTTTTAGTAAAAAGATGAAAATGAATAGAAAGATAAATCACAATTATTTCTATGGAGTAAAAATGATTGAATTGGCAGGTGTTTATTATGATATGTTGACTCAGGGTTGAAGCATACTGTGGGGACTCATAGGCTAAACCACTTGAAGAGATAGTAAGTACTATGTGGCGTGATAAAAATTCTAAGCATAGAAAGAAAAGTTGTATTTTTTTAAAGATCATTTCTGTCTTTCTGGAGATTTTTACAAAGGTCTGAGCAGTTCATATACATGTACTGTTGTCATTATCATAGAGAATTTAATAAAATAAGAGATTCAAAACTTTATACAAAGGCCATATCTGTACCAAGTTAACCCAGGTGATAGATAAAGTCAAGCTAGAGAGAGCAGTAGTGAAATGAAGGACAAGTGTCAAGAGAACATCTGTTGTCTCATTCATTTCTGTAAAACCATTATTTTTCAACTTCAGTGATACAATATGCTCATGTCAATGCTATTACATTTTATTATTGTAGGGCTATCTTTTGTAAATATCAGCTCATTCACTTAATCTCCTATACCCTTAAATACTGTTTTGTTTTGGGTTTTATATTGGAAGCTAGAGAGATGGCTCAACAGATAAGAAGGTATGCTGCTCTTGAAGGGGAACTGGGTCTACTCCACAGCACCCATATCATCAGGTGGGTCACAAGAGCTCTGCTGTAAGGACAGTTTTACAGGATCAGATACCTTCTGACTTCTGAGGGTACCTGTATACTCATGATGCACATAAATACGTTCAGGCACACATGTATGGATTAAATAAATGATAGATCTTTAAGTTTTGTTTTAGTGGGGATTTATCTTTAAGAACAGCCATTAATAGGTGACAAACTGGCATTGATTTGCCTGATAAGATGTAAACACAGGGTTGAGGCTGATAGATGGAAATGCTACAGTGACTTAGTAAGTCATTAAAGAAGCAGGATCATTTTGAGTTTCTATTCTAAAGTATTTAATGTGTTGTTCTTTTGATACTGGTCTCCAGATTGTTTGTCATATCTCTGGGAAGAAAAACAAACAAACAAACAACAAACAAACAAGAAAGGCAGAAGGAGAACTATTGTCATCAGCTGGCAGCAAAGTAGCAACATCTTTAATGTCCTCTGGGACGGTGTATGCAGCAGTAGCATGTTCTGGGAATGAGCCCTGTGGCACCCCAGAAAGAGGGCTACAGAGGAAGAACATAGGGCTTTGAATATTTTCAGATGATCTTTAATGCATCCAGAAGCTTGATATGTCCATGTTCCATAAAATATCTTTATTTTCTTAGCAAGATTATGGGTCACAACAGATTCTAGGCAGCTAACTGAGAAAATTGCCATGCATGCTATTACATCATAACTCTTAAAAAAATAAACTTCTTATTAATGTATAAAACACATTTTGGGGGCAGATATCTTTGTAGGATATATTTTCTCAAAGTTATATTGGAACATATGGGAAGTGCTGTTGAATATTGGTGTTTTTATGTGTGTTATGGGTCACATATAGCATCAGACTGGCCTTGAAAAGTAACAAATGACCTTAAACTCCTGATCTTCTTGTCCCCATAGCTGAAATACTGAGACACAGGTTGCTGACTCCTTACACGACCAGTGTTTGTTATTGTTTGGTTGTTGTTTCTTTCTTTCTAAGTATTTTAAAACTTTTTGTGATTATAACATAATCTCATTTTCCCTTCTATTTTCTTCCTCTCAACTCTTCCATACATATTCATTAATATATAAATATAAGCTGCTCAATCTGTTATACTTGAATGTAAATGTTGTTCAAGGTTGACCATTTGGTATTGGATATCCAATGAGTGTGCTTTCTCTGGGAAAACTATTTTTACAGCTGGCAGCATTCCTTACAGTTGCCTGAAGTTCTTTGTCCTGTGTTGAATAGGTTTTTAATGTTTTAAATTTATTTATTTTGAGACAGGATCCTTTCAAATTGCGCAGGTTTAACTTTAATTCACTTAGAGTCCAAACTTCGTTTAATTCTTTGTGATCTTCTGCCCTCAGTGCAGAGATTTTTGAGCATGGTCCACCACACTTGATTCCTAACACATTATTTTTAATGTATTTTATCATTTTATTTTTTTCTTCGGTGATTAGAATTAAATTCATAAGTCTACCCATGCTGAACAAGAGCTCCAACAGTAAATATTCCACAGATTAGAGCATCTTTCATCCCATATCAGAGAAGTGTTTTGTTGTTATTGTTGTGTGTGTGTGTGTGTCTGTGTGTTGTTTTTACAGTAGGTGGCAACTGGCACAGAGACACACAACTAGTCAAGAATCACAGAATTGCACAACTCTCCTCTTAAGACATAGAAATTGTAGTGAAAGAGGGGTCAGAAAGGCTTTAAGAGTTGGAGGTATTTTGGATTTTAACCCTTTATTGGTTGTGAGGTTAGAACTCAAGAAGCTAATCCCCCAAATCCAAACAATTCATCAAATAATGGCGTATAGAACTAAATAGAGAATTCACAACAGAGGACTCTCAAATGACTGAGAGAAGAAATGTTCAAAGTCTTTAGTGATCAGGGAAATGCAAATCAAAACGACCTGAAATTTCACCTTACACAAATCAGAATGGCTAAGATCAAAACCTCAGATTACAGCACGTGTTGGCAAGGATGTGGTGAAAGAGGAACACCCCTCTGTGAATCAATCTGGAGATTCCTCAGAAAATTAGAAATAGAAATACCTGAAGATCCAGCTATACCCTTCTTGGGCATATACTCAAAAGATGTTCCACCATGCCACAGGGGCACATGTTCCACTACGTTCATAGTGGCCTTATTTGTGATAGCCAGAAGCTGGAAACACCCAGATGTCCCACAACAGAATGGATACAGAAAACATGGTTCATTTATACAATGGAATACTATTCAGCTATTAAAAATTAGGACATCCCGAGTTTTACAGGCAAATGGATGGAGCTAGAAAATATCCTGAGTGAGGTAACTCAGACTCAAAGGATATTTACTCAATACTAAGTGGATATTAGCCAAAAACAGTACAGAATACCGAGGATACAGTCTACCAAACTCAAAAAGGTAAGGGTAAATCATTGTCATGATTATGTTCTTACAAATCTATAAAAGTTTAAGTTTTCTAAAACAGTTTTTCACTTCCTTTAAGTTAATTAATATTTAAACATATTTTTGACAACTGTTAATTTTTCTGCCCTAGAGAATAATGTCTTCAGACATTTAACTTGAATATAAATTAGAGAAGTAGACTATTTGAGTTTCATTATTTCCTACTAGCATATATGTTTTAAACCTTTCTTAGTCTTTTCAATTTATATGACTAGTCTGGTATTTTATTAAAAACCCCACATATCCTCTATAAAAATTATAAAACTTTTTTCATGAAAATAATGTCTTTATGATTAATTTGAAGAACTGAATTTAAAAAGTCATTTAAGGAGACGATATTGTTGAAATTACACAGGAGTTGTAGAATCTCGAAAAGGGCAATGCTAGAAGTCCTTCCAACTCAATGCTATAATATAAATGCAAAATTTAATAATAAAATCATGCATGATCCTATTATAGGAAAGAATTCAAAAGGTGGTACATTGCTAGAAAGTTATTAAGAAGGTCATTTAAAAAACAAAACAAAAACAAAACCAAAAAACTCACAACAACTAGTTGTGTTTTGACAGTGGAAAGTCTGGGCTTTAGCAATGTCACTTTAGTTGCACAGGAAACACTGCAAAATCTCAACCAATAGTGTTAAGGCAGAATCCGCAGTTGTTGATCTCAGTGAATGGTAGGAGGGATGCACAAGGTGATTCAATTTAAGCTTTCTTACCACATCTTGGTTATTTCTTTAATTTTTGGCTACTAGTAGGTCTCTGTTTAAATAAAAAAAATTCTCCAAATAGAATGGAAAAAAATTGTCCCTGTGTGGAAAATTTCATCTCAGTACCATGTTGTAAGTGATTTTTTGTTTTTTATGACTTGAACTTAGTTTCTTAGGCAGCTTTTATATGGACATCATCCAGGATGATAAAATTATGGCTGAGGAAAGTTCACAAGATTATGAGATACCTTCTACGTTTTACCCAATTGTGCAGTCACATTAGTAAAATATTAGTTAGCAATCATCCTACTAGTAGGAAGAAAATGCTTACATTTATTCACTTATTATTGATTAGACACTGAAAAAGGTACTGAACATTTTTCATCACAGTCTCTTAAAGTGTGGGCTTTGCTGGCAAAGGCACTTGAAATGCAAGCCTGGGCTTGATCCTCATTCTTGATTGTAGGAGGAAAGAATTGACTATAACTCTGTAAATTGAAATGGCACATGCCCAACACAACAACAACAACAACGAAAATAATAATAACATTCTAAAAGAATTCAGAATTTGAGTCATTTTTAAAGCAATTGCTTAAAGAAATTCTATACAAGTGAATATTGGCATGCATCACATTGTTTATAACTGTATGGTTGCAAATAGATTACATTCACAATAAAACTATAGTAATACACGTTATCTCGAAGCACTAACTAGAAGGCTCAATTAAATTTAAAACCAGTAATGTTCAACTCATATGAGATAAGAATAAGATGTAGCCTAGGTGTCTGCATGTGTATGAGAGCTTAGATAGTTAACTTACTGCAGGTATCTACTTCCTCTAAACAAGTCTTCCAATTGCACAGCTCTACCTAGTCAGAACAAATTGTATATCCAATGATGGACCCAATCATTGATTAGATAATATCTCTTATAACCTAATTGTTTAGGGAAGTATTTTCATAAACACACAGAGTTGCTTCTAGAATAACATCCCAGGTACCTCTTAGTCTTATCAAATCTACAATTGTGTTAACCTTTGAATGTTCACCCACTGTAAACTTTATCTCCAAAGGCATCTTTATAAATTACACTTGTTATCCAAATATAGCCAATAAAAAGGTCATGATTTTGGCCCACACAATATAACTATCCTTAACACAACCTAGGGTAGATGAATTAATTTTTAAAATATCAACAAATTTAATGATGTTCAAAAATAAAAGTCCAAAAAGAAGTGAACACAGAAACTCTTGAGAGCCCCTGCGGATGAGGAAAGATACATATTGTCAAGATACAATTAGACAAGCATTATTAATATGGGAAGGGTATGGTGACACAGGAAAAAACAGGAACAAATGAAACCCATCAAGGCAAAAACAAAATCCCATATCACCTTTTCTGGCATCTGCAACCTCCTGAGATCTCCTTTGTATGTTTTTCTCTACTGTTATGTCATCAGACACCACTACCTCAGAGACTGCTCACAAGAATGTGACATATTACCTATATTTTGTTTCTATCTGGTTTTACAAACCAGCTTCATATAGACAAAGACCAAGGTCGATTGCTCTATAGATTGTAAAACAGTCCTCTTAGATAATGGCTTCATTGATGACTAGGGATGCTGAGCACTTCTTTAGATGTTTCTCAATCATTCGAGTTTCCTCAGTTGAGAATTCTTTGTTCAACTCTCTACCCCATTTTTAATAGGGTTATTTGATTGTCTAGAATCTAGTTTCTTCAGTTCTTTGTATACCTTGGATATTAGCCCTCTATCAGATGTAAGGTTGGTGAAGATCTTTTCCCAGTCTGTTGGTTCCCGCTTTGTCCTGTTGACCGTATCCTTTGCTTTACAGAAGCTTTGCAGTTTTATGAGATCCCATTTGTCAGTCCTCGATCTTAGAGCATACGCCATTGGTGTTCTGTTCAGGAACTTTTCCCCTGTGCCCATCTGATCAAGGCTTTTCCCTATTTTCTCTTCTATTAGTTTCAGTGTAGCTGGTTTTATGTGGAGGTCCTTGATCCACTTGGAATTGAGCTTTGTACAAGGAGATAAGTATGGATCAATTTGCATTCTTCTACAAGTTGACCTCCAGTTGGACCAGCACCATTTGTTGAAAATGCTGTCTTTTTTCCACTGGATAGTTTGAGCTCCTTTGTCGAAGATCAAGTGACCATAGGTATGGGGGTTCATTTCTGGGTCTTCTATTCTATTCCATTGATCCTCCTGACTGTCTCTGTTCCAATACCATGCCGTTTTTATCACTATTGCTTTGTAGTACAGCTTGAAATCGGGGATGGACATTCCCCCAGAAGTTCTTTTATTGTTGAGTGTAGTTTTCGCTATCCTGGGTTTTTTATTATTCCAAATGAATTTTAAGATTGCTCTTTCTATCTCTGTAAAGAATTGAGTGGGAATTTTGATAGGGATTGCATTAAATCTGTAGATTGCTTTCGGCAAGATAGCCATTTTTACTATATCAGCATCCCTAGTCATCAGGGAAATGCAAATGAAAACAACACTGAGATTCCACCTCACACCAGTCAGATTGGCTAAGATCCATAACACAGGTGACAGCAGATGTTGGCGAGGATGTGGAGAAAGAGGAACACTCCTCCATTGTTGGTGGGATTGCAAGCTGGTACAACCACTATGGAAAGCAGTCTGGCGATACCTCAGAAAATTGAACATGGTGTTACCTGAGGACCCAGCTATACCCCTCCTGGGTATATACCCAGAAGATATTTCAACATGCAACAGGGCCACATGCTCCACTATGTTTATAGCGGCCTTATTTATAATAGCCAGAAGCTGGAAAGAACCCAGATGTCCTTCAACAGAAGAATGGATACAGAAAATGTGGTACATTTACACAATGGAGTACTACTCAGCCATTAAAAATAATGAGCTCATGAAATTCTTAGACAAATGGATGGAGCTAGAAAATATCATCCTGAGTGAGATGACCCAATCACAAAAGAACACACATGGTATGCACTCACTGATAAGCGGATATTAGCCCCAAAACAACACAATACCTAAGATGCAACGCATAAACCTCATGAAACTCAAGAAGAAGGAGGAAGACCAAAGTGAGGGTGCTTTTGTCCTTTTTAGAACGAGTATCAAAAGATTCAACCAGAGCCCCCAGAATCTAAACCTCCAGCCTGAGAACAGACAGGGGCAAGCTGTGCTCTGAAAGGCTCTAACCAGCAGCTGAATCAGACAGATACAGACATCCAGAACCAAACAGTGGATGGAGCTTGAGGACTCTTATAGAAGAATAGGTGGAAGGATTGTGGGCCCTAAGGAGATAGGAACTGCACAGGAAGATCAACAGAGTAAACGAACCTGAACCCTTGGAGCTCTCAGAGACTGAATCACCAACTGTGGAGCATACCTAGTCTACACAGATCTACCTCCATGGGCTGAACCTAGGCCTCCCTGCACATATGTTGTAAATGTGCAGCTTGGTTTTCATGTAGGTCTCAAACTTCTGGAGTGGGGGCTATCCCAAAACATTCAGGCTGTATATGGAGTATGTTCTTCTAAAAAAAAAAAAAAAAAAAAAACAGTTGTTCAGTTATTCATGGAATATTATTTTTTTATATTCTCTTGTATTCAGTTTGCAACTACTTCATTGAGAATTTTTGTATGTATACTCATGAGGGATACTGGACTATAATTTATATATTTTTGTTGGGTTTACACGTGATTTCACTATTTCAATATTATTTGCTTTGTGAAGGAGCTTATTGTGGTTCTGAATTTTTCTAAACATAACTCAAAAAATATTGCTTGTTTGAAGGCTCTATAGAATTTTTGTATAAGTATATCTGACCCTTGATATTTTGCTCGTTTGTTTCTTTTCATTTTATTCTGTTTGAATGCTTTTTAAATTTTTTTGATTTGCTGAAAAAAAAATTAAAAAAAAAAAAAAGATAATGGCTTCATTGGTGACTGGGTATATCAATGATCACACTTGGAGAAACTCGTTCTTAGGTAGCTCTATGGGGAATGAGAGAAGAATATATTCAACCTGGAATTTTGGTGTCCACATGCATATGTACAGGCATGAATGGACACTGCACATATATAACATACATATATATATACACACACACACACACAGAAGAACACATAAGATGACATGATTTCATTAACCCAAAATTTATGTGGGTTTTTTTCTCTACCAAGCATAATACTTTTCTTACTTTTCTTTTGTTTTGTTTTTGCCCTCTGGAACTCTTTTTTCTTTTTCTTTCTTTTTTAAAATTTAAATCAAATCGTAATTTTTACTTGTTCACACAGGAGTTATAAACACAAAAAGGCAGGTAGGACGTGGGGAAGGGGATGACACTGGAGCATAGGTGTTCAGGGGGAGTACAGGGTGTTCAGAACAGGGTATCAGCTGGGTGAAGAAGGTTCAGGGGACAGGTCACTATGACTCTGCCTATGAGTTACTTGTCCTTATCTAAGTTGGTATTATCTGCAGAGGTTACCTATTTACAAGGTCTATGACTACTCAGGCTGGTAAATTTCCACAAAATCTGCCTGTTTACAATAGCTTATAGCCATGTGTTTCAGTGTTTTTCCACAGAGACCCAAGACTTTATGTTAGAATGTATGTATGTCAGGCCTATTGCTGATTTTAGGCCTATGGCTGATTTTAGGCCTTCAATGTATAAGCAGGGCTGCCCCTGACATCTCCTCCCTTCTCTAAGTATAGAGGGGCCTTGGTGATTCTAATCTTGTGAAGGCGGGGATAGGGCTTGTCCAATAATTGAGGGACCTTGTATGCTTCGTTCCACTGTCGTTGTCCAGTGAGCATGAGGCCAACCCATCCTAATGTCTTTTCCTGAGAGGGATTTTCACATCAACAAATATGCAGTTAGTTTGTCCCTCAGGAACCAGAGAGATATTTTAAACTTTTATTATATTCTTTTGAAGTGCTTAGCCTCACAGCCTAAGCAAGAATTCAGATCCAGTCAGAGGGAATTCTAGGTGGCCCTCTTACTTCTTGTTCTTGAGGCAGAAGTCCCCTCTTTTAGGTTGGGTGGACAGTGCGTTTGGGAATCCCTGCATCTAATAAACAACTCATTGGAGCCCTCGTGGTCTCCATATTTGGACTACCTAGGATAATGATCCTGAATAGTTTGCTACCAAATTATCTAGTACTGATGTTTTTACAAAGTCAGCCTATTTAAGGCCCATGGAAGCTGAAAGAAAATAAGAAAAATAACCCAATTATATGGTGCCAAGATGGGATGGAAGTTGGATACAACTTATAGCGAGTAGGTTTTGAAACCAATTCTTTATACAGCTGTCATCTTTTCTCTTCTTCTCTACTCTTTCTTTATCTAAAAGCACTTCTCTGAAGCTTTTCATGAGCTTTAACCATCTACTTGCTAAAGTAAACAAGCAACATTACATTCTTTGTTTAGCAAGATGCTATGACAATTCAGATGAGTCTGTAGACAGTTTTCTTTCGTGAACAGAGTAAATCAAGTAAATGAGAGACCACTTAGAAATTTTGGAGATCATGTTTCAGTTAATGAAATGAGGGAATGGACTTTCAGATTTTTTCAGATGATGTTCATTCTCTAGCTTTTGATATGCTCCTTTGTGCGTCATTGTCATCTAAGGTGTGAGTAGTTATAAGTCCGGGGGACAACATCAGGATTAGAACTTCTACCAGCAGACATCACAGGTGTTTCATTTTATCTGGAAAGGAAAAAGAAGGGAATTCTCAGGGAGATTTCTCTTCCCTGGAGGTCAGTTTTTATTCATCTTATTTATAGTTGGGCCTGGCTTTGTGGTGGTCTCTATTTATTTCATTAATCTTTTGGCAGCCATTTAGCTGTGCCTTCTGTGGTATCAAACAGGCATATCAATCCTCGGCCCCATATGAGAACTGGGTCCGGGTCATTCCATTTAAGGGTAAAAGGGTCTTTCCACATAGCTGTGGCATATTTTTATTGGTCTCAGCATGCCAGAGGCAGTCGGCAACAGATTTGCCGCATGAGCTTTCAGTTTTAGAGAGTTAAAAGTAAACAAGGCATGATGGAGAGTGTGGGAGACTCATTCTGGGGGGGGGGGGAGTAACAGTTTCTCCTCTTTTATTTTTAAAGCCAATTTTTCAGAGTTCTTGTAAAATCATGGCAGAAGAACCAGCAGCCGCTTCTTCCACACTCAGAGAGTCATAAAGACATTATTTAAAGAAATATAAATCTACATCAATAATCTCTTTTATCAAAGGATTGTTATAAAACAGCCAAAAACTAATCAGTCTATATCATATATTGATTAATAATAGCTTCTTCTACTTTTTCTAAAATTACTCCTCTTTTGTCAATTAATTGTTTAGAGAAATTAAGATTTACATCTCTCTTGAGAATATTTTTTTAATTTTATTTATTTAGTTATTTAAATCACATCGTAATTTACTTATTAAACAGAGACTTAAGTTCTTTTGTGAGAGCTTAAAATAAGATCTTAGCCAATTAGCATCTCCTAGAAACTTTTGAAAACAATTTGAAATAAGTAAACTATCTTTTTTTTTTTTTGCCAGACACATTATCTATTGTTTTCTTTAATTGGATATTTTGCATATTTACCTTTCAATGTTATCTCCTCTCCCATTCTCCCCAAAACCCCATATCCCATACCCCTTCCTCCTATTTTAACGAGGGTGTACTCCGAACATCCTCCCAAACCCATCTGCCTGCTCTCAGATTCCCTAACACTAGGGAATCCAAGCTTTTGGGGACCATGGCCCTCCACTTCCACTGATGCCTGACAAGGCTACCCTCAATTACCTATACAGGTGGAGCCCTGAGTCCTTCCCCTTGTGTTCTCAGGCTGGAGGTTTAGACCCTGGGAGCTCTGAGTTGAATCTTTTGATACTCATTCTAAAAAGGACCAAAGCACCCACACTTTGGTCTTCTTCTTGAATTTCATGTGGTCTATGCATTGTGCCTTAGATATTGTGAGCTTTTGTGCTAATATCCACTTATCAGTGAGTGCAAACCATGTGTGTTCTTTTGTGATTGGGTCACCTCACTCAGATTGATATTTTCCAGCTCCATTCATTTGCCTAAGAATTTCATGAACTCATTGTTTTTAACAGCTGACTAGTACTCCATTGTGTAAATGTACCACATTGTCTGTATCCATTCTTCTGTTGAAGGACATCTGGGTTCTTTCCAGCTTCTGGCTATTATAAATAAGGCTGCTATGAACATAGTGGAGCATGTGGCCCTATTGTATGTTGAAACATCTTCTGGGTATATGCCCAGGAGTGGTATAGCTGGGTCCTCAGATAACACTCTGTTCAATTTTATGAGGTACCTCCAGACTGCTTTCCATAGTGGGTGTACCATCTTACAAATCCCACTAACAATGGAGGAGTGTTCCTTTTTCTCTAAATCCTGGTCAACATCTACTGTTACCTGTGTTTTGGATCTTAGCCATTCTGACTGGTGTGAGGTAGAATCTCAGGGTTGTTTTCATTTACATTTCCCTGATGACTAGGATGGTGAACACTTCTTTAGGTGCTTCTCAATCATTCGAGTTTCCTCAGTTGAGAGTTCTTTGTTCAGCTCTGTACCCCATTTTTAATAGGGTTATTTGATTGTCTAGAGTCTAATTTCTTCAATTCTTTGTATACCTTGGATATTAGGCCTCTATCAGATGTAGGGTTGGTGAAGATCTTTTCCCAATCTGTTGGTTTCCGGTTTGTCCTATTGACAGTGTCCTTTGCTTTACAGTAGATTTGCAGTTTTATGAGTCCATTTCTCAACTCTTGATTTAGAACAAACCATTGGTTTCTGTTCAGAACTTTTCCTGTGACATGTGTTGAGGCATTTCCATTTTCTCTTCTATTAGTTTTAGTGTATCTGTTTATGTGAGTCCTTGATCCACTTAAAATTGAGCTTTGTACAAGGAGATAATATGGATCAATTGTTCATTTTTACAGCTGACTCCATTGGCTCAGCACCATTGTTGAAAATGCTGTCTTTTTTCCCAGATTTTAGCCCTTGTCAAATCAAGTGACCATATTGAGGGATTTCATTTCTGGTCTTCTATTCTATTCCATGATTCTAGCCTGTTCTGGTCCATTTATCCATGGCAGTTTTGATCACTATTGCTTTGTAGAGCTTAATCTGGGATTGTGATTTCCCTAGAACTTCTTTTATGTTGAGATAGCTTGTTCAAATCCTGGTTTTTTTTGTTATTCAAATGATTTTAAGATTCTCTTTCTATTCTGTGAAGAAGTAGTGGGGATATTTTGGGATTCTTAATCGTAGATTGCTATTCAAGAAGGCAATTGTACTCATATGATCCTTCCTAATTCATGAACATGCAGATCTTTCACATCTTCTGAGATCTCTTCAATTTTTCTTTAGGGGCTGAAGTTTTGTCATAACAGTCTTTTACCTGTTGGTTAGTATTCACATCCAAGGTTATTTTTATTATTTGTAATATTGTGAGGGTGTCCTTTCATAATTTGTTCTAGCGTTATCTTTATGTAGAGGAAAAGCTACTATTGTTTGAATACAAACTAGCATTTCAAGTTTTGTTTTATTTTTTTTTTGTTTTTTTTGTTTAACAGGTTTAGGAATTCTTGTGAAGTTTGGGGTCCATTAAGTTTCTCAATGTCATTTATAATAGGTTTGATTCTCCTTTGGCCAATTTGTATGCCTTTGACTCTTTTTTGTTTTTCTATTGCTCTGGCTAGGACTTCCAGCACTTATACTGAATAGGTAGGGGGAGAGTGGGCAGCCTTGTCTAGTCCCTGACTTTAATGGGATTGCTTCAAGTTTCTCTCCATTTAGTTTGAAGTTGGCTATTTGTTTTCTGTATATTGCTTTTACTATGTTTAGTTATGGATCTTGAGTCCCTTATCTTTCCAAGACTTTTATCATGAAATATGTATATTTTGTCAAATGCTTTCTCAGCATCTAGTTATATGATCATGTGGTTTTTTTATTTTTGAGTTTGTTTATGTAGTGGATTACATTGATGGATTTCTGTATATTGAACCATCCCTGCATTCCTGGGATAAAGCCCACTTCATCATGATGGATGATTGTTTTGATGTGTTCTTGGATTTGGTTCGAGAGAATTTAATTGAGTATTTTTGCATTGATATTCATAAGGGAGATAGGATTGAAGTTCTCTTTCCTTGTTGGGTCTTTGTGTGGTTTAGGTATGAGCATAATTGTGGCTTCATAGAATGAATTGGGTAGTGTTCCTTTTGTTTCTATTTTGTGGAATAGTTTGAAGAGAATTGGTATTATGTCATCCTTGAAGGTCTGATAGAATTCTGCAGTAAAACCATCTTGTCCCAGACTTTTTTGGTGGGGAGATTTTAATGACTGCTTCTATTTCTTTCGGGGTTATGGGACTGTTTAGATGGTTTATCTGCTCCTGATTTAATCTTGTTAACTGGTATTTATCTAGAAAATTGTCCATTTCATCCAGATTATCCAGTTTTGTTGAGTATAGGCTTTTGTAGTAGTACCTGATGATTTTTTTAATTTCCCTCAGTTTTTGTTGTTATGTCTTCCTTTTCAGTTTCGATTTTCTTAATTTGGATACTGTCTCTCTGTCCTCTGATTAGTCTGGCTAAGGGTTTATCTATCTTGTTGATTTCTCAAAGAACCAGCTCCTGGTTTTATTGATTTTTGTATCAGTGTTTCTGTTTCTACTTGGTTGATTTCCTTATGTTTCTTGTCCAGTGGTATTCTTGGTTATTGTTCTTGTTTGTTTTAGCTAGTTTAATAGTTCAAATACATTTTACATAAATAATCCTCAAAAACATCAGCAATTCACAGAATGTGACATTTAATGTTATTTCATTATTAAGGATCACTTGACTGCAAGACATGTTTTCTCTTGACAGCTTTCCCATTCTCCTTCAAAGAAGAATTGAGCCTCTTTACCTCCAGGCAAGGCTGCTTATTGTGGCAAGTTAGCCACGGGGCAGAAATTGCCCTATTCATTTACAGACAAAAAATACTGTCCAGGAAAGAACACACAATGCTGGAGAATTAACAGTTTAGTTCTGCCAAGACAGAACAAACTAGGCTTTCATAGTTCCTGCTCCATTTCAAGGTCTGTCAGATGGTTCAGGGCCAGAAGGCTGAAGACAGATGCTCCAAAGTTATAAGGAATATGGCCTGTCCAGATAGTCAGCTGCCTTTACAATTGTTTAAGTTTTAGAAGCTATGTTTGGTGCTCCCTATATACTCAGGCAATATGTAATTCATTCTCAAATTTCTGACAGGGTTGAAGACTAGTTATAGTCTCATAAGCAAACTTAAGTTGTTGAGTGTTGAAAGACATGAAATAGAGTTGAAAGCATAGTTTTCAGATGGTGTTACAGGCTAAATTAAAACGTATTTCAGGTATAGAATGATTAACTTTAAGTTAGGAAAGATGATAGAGTTCTTTATTTTATTGACAAAAATGATGGACTAGATGTTAATTGTATATCATACAATGGTTTTCTTTTTGTTTTGTTTTTGTTTTTGTTCTTTATTTGGTCAGAAAAGGTGAGGTGTTGGATACTGGTTAGAATGCTTTGATTCAATCAGGAATCTCTGTGTCCAAACCCTAAAGATCTTTGTCTCCAATTGGGTTTTTCTTGATCAATAAAGATACCAGCAGCCAATGTCTGGACATTGCATAGTTTTGGCTTTTTTTTTTTCTCAAAAATTAAGTATCTGTAGGTGTGTGAGTTTATTTCTGGGTCTTTGATTCAATACCACGGATCCACCTGTCTATTTCTGTTCCAATATCATACAGTTTTTATTATTATTACTCTATAGTACATCTTAATGTCAGGAATAGTGATATCGCCATGAATTCTTTTATTCTTCAGAATCATTTTAGCTATCATATTAAATTGAGAATTCTTTTTCTTTTCTTTTTCTTTTTTTTTTTTAGATCTGTGAAGAATTCTGTTGGAATTTTGATGGGGATTGCATTGAATCTTTAGATTGCTTTTTGGTAAGATGGCTATTTTCACTATGTTAATCCTACTGACCCATAAGCAAGAGAGATCTTTCCATCTTCTGATATCTTACTCAATTTGTTTCTTCAGAGACTTGAAATTCTTGTCATACAGGTCTTTCACTTGTTTGGTTAGAGTTACACCAAGGTATTTTATGTTATTTGTGGCTACTATGATGGGTGCTGTTTCCCTTTCTTCTTTCTAAGCCCATTTATTTCTTGTGTAGAGGAGGGCTACCAATGTCTTTGAGTTATTTTTGTATCCAAACACTTTGCTGAAGGTGTCTATCAGCTGCAAGAGCTTTCTAGTTATGTATTTACTATCATATCTTTGAACAGCAATACTTTTACTTCTTCCTTTCCAATTTGTATCTGCTTGACCTCCTTTAGTTGTCTTATTGCTTCAACTAGAACTTCAAGTACTATATAAAAAGAGTAGACAGCCTTGTCTTGTCCGAATTTTAGTGGAGATGTTTAAGTCTCTCTCCATTTAATTTGATGTTGGCTACTGACTTGCTGTATATTGCCTTTGCTATGTTTAGCTATGCTTTTATATCTTTACTCTCTCTAAGACTTTTATCATGAAGGGGTGTTTGATTTCTTTCAAATGCCTTTTCTGCATCCAGTAAGATGATCATGTGGAATTTTTCTTTCTGTTTGTTTCTAATGGTGGATTGCATTGATGTATTTTTATATATTGAACAATTCCCGCGTCCCTAGGATGAAACTTATTTGATCATGGAGTATGATACTTTTCATGTGTTCTTAGATTCAGTATTCATAAGGGAAATGGATCTGAAATTCTCTTCTTTGTTAAGTCTTTGTATGGTTTAGGTATCAGGATGGCTGTGGACTCATAGAATGAGTTTGGTAGTGTTACTTATGTTTTGATTCTGTCCAGTAGTTTGAGGAGTATTAATACTGCCTCTCCTTAGAAAGTCTGATAGAATTCTTCAGTAAAACCATCTGGCCCATGGTTAGTTAGTTTGGCTAAGGTTTTGTCTATCTTGCTGATTTTCTTGAAGAACTGACTCTTGGTTTCATTGATTATTTGCATTGTTCTCTGTTTCAAATTGATTGGTTTAAGTTTGATTATTTTCTGCTGTCTACTCCTCCTGGGTATGTCTGCTTCTTCTTTTCTAGAGCCTTCAGATGTACTTTTAATTTGTTAGTATGAGAACTCTCCAAATATTTTATGAGGGCACTTAATGCTATGAGCTTTCCTCTTAGGATTGCTTTTATAGTATCATATTATAAGTTTGGGCAAGTTGTGCCCTCATTTTCCATGAATTCTAGATAGTCTTTAACTTCTTCTATTCTTAAAATTTATTCCATGACCACATGATCATTGAGTAGAATGTTGTTCAGTTTCCATGAAATGTAGATTTTCTGTTGTTTCTGCTGTTGTTGAAGTCTAGCTTTAATCTTTGTGCTCTGGTAAGATGAATGGGGTTATTTCAATCTTATTTCTGTTGAGGCTTGCTTTGTGACTGATTACATGGTCAATTTTGGAGAAGGTTCCATGAGGTTCTGGGAAGAAGGTATATTCTTTTATGTTTGGGCGAAATGTTCAAAAGATATTTATTCTTCAGTGATTAGAATTAAATTCATGAGCCTACCCATGCTGAATAAGAGTTCTACCAGTAAACTATTATGTTATAGTTTTTGGATCTGGATTTCTCTAACTAATTTGACTGTAAATGTATACTTATCACTCATTAAAATGATGATAATATGAATTTATAATCACATTATAATCCATATTCTTTACATATGAAAGCTCACTTAACTCTTACAAGATGTTCAACATAGATCTACATGTCAAAAGAACCAGTGCCTGTTTTGGTTTTCTGGGCAATTGTGAAACTTCCTGAGGTGGGCATGTCAGTGTTGAGATGTCTTCTTGGTCAATTTTTTCCTTTGATGAGTTTGAAATGTCCTTCTCTGTCTCTCTTGATTGCTTTTTGTTGAAAGTCTATTTTGTTAGATATCAGAATGGCTACTTCAGCTAATTTCTTAGGTTCATTTGCTTGGGAAAACTTTTTCTAGCCTTTTCTTAGTGAGATAATGACTGACTTTGTTGTTGAGATGTATTTCTTGTATACAGCTGAGTGTTGGATTCTGTTTGTGCAGCCATTCTGTTAGCTTAAGTCTTTTTATTGGGGAACTGAGTCCATTGATGTTGAGAGACATTAATGAACAATGATTGTTACTTCCTGTTATTTTGATGTAGGTGTAGTTCAGTGTGTGTGTGCATGTGTGTGTGTTTTATTGATTTTAATGTTATGAAATTATTTATCTCTCATTATTTCTTTTTTTTTTTCCTTGAGTATAGTTAGTCTCATTGGTTGGAGTTTTCCCTGTAGTATCCTCTGTAGGACTCAGTTAGTAGAAAAGTATTGTAAATTTGATATTTTCACGGAATATCTATGGTTATTCAAAGTGTTGCTAGGTATAATAGTCTGGACTGATATCTGTGGTCTCTCCAGGCTACAAGACCTCTGCCCAGACTCTTCTCACTTTTAGAGTTTCAGATGAGAAATCAAGTGTCATTTTGGTAGATCTACCTTTATTTGATACTTGGTGTTTTTTCATTTCTGCTTTTAAAATTCTTTCTGTGTTCTGTATATTTAGTGTTATGATTATTATGTAGAGGGAGTATTTTCTTTCCTTATTCAATCTTTTCTGTAAGCCTCTTTTATCTTAATAAGCATTTCTTTCTTTAGGCTAGGGAAATTTTCACTTATTTTGTTGAAGATATTTTCTGGGCTTTTGAACTGAGAATCTTCTTCTTCTATTCCTATTATTCTTATGTTTGATCTTTTCATAGTGTCCCGAATTTCCTAAATGATTTGTGTCATGAGTATTTTACATTTCACATTTCTTTGACTGGCATATTAATTTTCTTCTATCATATCTTCCATACCTGAGATTCTCTTTTCCATCTCCCATATTCTCTTGATGATGCTTTTATATGTAGTTGTTATTCTCTTTCCTACAATCTTTCATGTCCAGAATTGCCTCAGTTTGTGTTTTCTGTGTTGCTTCTATTTCCCTTTTCATGTCTTAGACAGATTTATTTATATCCTTCACCAGTTTGATCATATTTTCCTGTATTTATTTATATTTATTTGCTTCCTCTTTTAGTGCCTTTACCTATTTTAATGTATTTTTCTGTATTCTCTAAAGGGATTTATTCATGTCCTTTTTAAGGACCTCTATAATCTTTTAAGATTGGATTTAAGATTCTCTTCTTGTGCTTCAGTTTCATTAGGATATCTAGGTTTCTTTCTTTATTTTTTTCTTTTTCTTTTTTTTTTTTTTTTTTTTTTTTTTTTTTTTTTGTAGTAAGATAGCTGGGTTCTGGTGGTACCCTATTGCCCTGAGTCTTGATGATTGTGTTCTTAGTGTCTTTAAGGCATCTTGTTTTTCCCTGGTGTTGCTTGGATGATCCTGTTGTCAGCAGGACTTCTCATGAAGGTTGAAGGAAACCATGGTACTGTCAATAGAGGTCAGGGTAATGGACTCTGCTGGCTGTGTCTCAGGCAGACCTTACTCTGGAGATTGTGTCCTGGATGGACCTTACTCTGCAGGATGTTTCCCAGTTGAAAACTGCTTGGATGGTGGGTAGATCCAACTGGGATAGGATTGGTGGAGCAGGCTTCCAAGCTTGTTAGTTTTGGGTCCCTAGGAGGTTTCCATGAGGCAGCATGACACTCTTGGGGTCTCTCAATGTACTCTTGAAGGAAGCCCATAACAAGACAATGGAGCTTGGTAGACCATGAACCACTCACTTCTCCAGACTGTCTCAGGTGACCAACTGGGTGCAGACAAATCCCACTAGAATGGATCCTCGGGCTTCTAATTTAATTCTAAATAGAGTTCATGTTCTCTTAAGAATAAGAGTCTTACAAATAAGGATCTTAAGTATAAGAGTCTCTTAATAATATAAAGAGGTGTTAAATATATTTATTGCACATATTTCTATGAATATTCTGGGCTTTTGAGTCCCCATAGAAATTTCTCCTTAATTTCCAAGGTTTTTCTCTGAATACTTGTAACATTATAGGTTTCCTCAAGTTGTGTCTTCAAATATTTCAAAAATTTCCAAAATTTCAAATATTTTCAAATGCCTCTGAGCTGCATAATCTGGAACAGTTAAAGCAATAACTCGATTTCTGGAACCAATTTTCTATGTTATAATTTCTTTACTGAGAATATGTTTTTGACCAAAGCAACTTAAAACAGGAAATATTTATTTTTGATTATACTTTTAGAAATTTAAGACTATAGTCATCTGTCTCCATTGCTTTGGCTCTGGAGAAATATAAATGTCATGGTAATAAATTTTTAAATCAGATGATATTTACTTCGTGGTAGCTAAGAATGACAGATAAGTAACAGTTTGTGCCCTAATTAATTTTATTTTAACAACAATACTCTCAGTGAGCTGCTTCTTCTACATAGGCTCTATCTTTCATAGTTCCACCATTTGCCAAGAGCCTACATAAGCTTTGAAACAATAAATAAACCAAACCATCTTATACACCTTCTGAACTGAACTAACCTTTTGATCATCTTTAAACATAGTTGTATTGATAACTGAGATCAGTATAAAAGACTAATATTCAAAAGTCCTGAAAATGTTTATATAAATTAAGTCATTGGGCATAAGTTTGGAGTATGACCATAAATTATTGTATATTAATTTAGATTCAAATAATACTGTATACGTTAGTGAGATTACACTGAAGAAACTAATTTTTCTTTAGTTTAGAGTAGTTATCAATTGGATACATACTCTGGGTTACCCATGGGGGCTATATGTACTTCAGTGTTGGTATCATATTTGAATTTGACTTTGGTAAGGCCTATGCATGCCCGAAGTCTGTGTGAATTCTTATGTGCGATGGTCCTGGAGTGTTTAGAAGGCTTTGTTCCTTAGTTTTGTCCATCAATACTGGATCTTACCATCTTTCTGACTCCCTTTTTTCAGGTTCATTGAGTCCTAAGAAGACAGATTTGAGAAAGGCATCTATGTATGGCTGAATGTTTTAAGATTTCTCCCTCTCTGAACGTTGTTCTGCTGTGGGTCTCTGTAATTATTTCCATCTGCAATGGGGGAAGTGATGTTAGCTAAGCAAAACTCTCATGTTCTGTATATTTCGAATATTTTAGTAAGTATGTTCTTCTTTGGGTTAGGGAAGTTTCCTTCTATACTTCTGTTAAAAATATCTCAGTGGCTTTGAGCTAGGTTTCTTCTCTTTGATCTTTTCAAAGCGTCAAGACTTTCTGGATGCTTTGTGCCTGAATTTTTTTTTTTTTTTTTTTTTTTTTTTTTTTTTTTTTTTTTGTATTTTCTTTGATTGGAGTAACTATGTCTTCTACCTTGTCTTCAATGCCTGAGTTTCTCTCTCCAATCTCTTGTATCATGTCGATGAGGCTTGCCTGTTTAATTTCATACAATTTTCAATTCCAGTTTTTTTCAGTTTGGGTTTTCTTTAGTGATTTTATTTTTCACTGTTATGTCTTGAATTGTGCCTTCATTTTATTATACTTTTGCATTTTCATAGATTTCATCAATTAATTTATTCATATTGTCTTTAAGGTCCTTGAATGTATTTATAACAGACATTTTGAAACCCTTGTCTTAATGCTACAGCTATATTGCATTTTCAGGACCTACTCTAGTAGGGTTTTTGTGCTCTAGTGGAGATATATTGTTCTGTCTATTATGAATTGTGTATTTAAGCTATGCATCTAAGCATCGGAGTATGTGATGCTTGTAATTCTAGCTGTTAATTAGTACTATGAGAGATGAACTCAAAGATGAAAAGTAGTATATAAGAAAAAATATGTTTAAGGACATGAAGTAGTATGATTATATCCAAGGTATATGATTAAGTTTTAGTATAAGAATGGGTGGAATTTTCTGAGAGCTACTACTTGTATACAACATGTAAAGCAGTACAGTAGACTATGTCAGAGTAGTGTATGTCACAGTACCATGGCTAAGAGTTGAGAAATGTGTATAATACACAAATTCAACACAGTTCGGAGAGATAATTGCTATGGTTTAGCAACTAATTAGGGACAATTTCCTCTGGGACTTTTTTTTCCAAACCATAAAGGGAGATTTTTATGCCACTGGATCTTTTCTTATTTTATCTGCTTTTTTTCAAATGCAAATGATGCTATTATTTTAATTAATATATTGAAACCAAAGAATAATCTCAACCTGTCAGTTCAATCACAAACATATGTTCTTATGTTGTCAATGCAAGTATGTCCTGGCACTTATTTTTTCTAATTATAGGTTCTTCCAGTCAATTATGTTTTAAAATACAAAAGGATCCAAACTGCTCAGATACTTTTCTTTGGGCTTTTATTGGTTGTTATTGTTTCTGAAAGACATCAAACTCTTTGACACCATGATCTCACTTGGAAGCTCATACAGGAGACTTGGCATATATTTGGAAACCTTTGTCTCTGCGAAACCCAGCAACAAACTGAAGCTCCATGTAGATGATTTAGGTTCAGTCTATCAAGGAAAACAAGACCAGACACCAAAACATTAGAAACAGTTTTTCCTCTCTATGGTTTAATAAGATATTCAGTTTAGAGCCGGGTTCATTTCTAAATACAGTGCGGATGAATGGCATTTTATAGCCAAAAAAATCCAGTAAATATCATTAGATAGAAATTTAGTAAACAGAAATAACCTGAGAAAGAGAGGATTTATGTTAAATTGATAGACATAGGAGTTCTCTGTGAAGGCAGGTCAGGGTGAGCAGATATTATGTAGGGTATGAATAAGACATGAAAAATTTATCAAATATGTAAGGTAATCAAATGGCAGAGGAAAGACTTTGATAAGATCGATTTAAACAGAATTGTTGCTAATACCAGAAAGTATTGTAATAAATATGATAGTATTTATCAGCTATCTGGTTGAGAAAAATACACAGAAAAACTGTGTTTGACTGAAAGAGTTAATTATGTCAATTTAGAGTGGTATGTCTCACATATTGTCTTGACAGAATCCTTAAACATTATTTTTCACAAAATTTGTCCTGTCCTTAAGAATTTTATAGCATTTAATTAAAATCAATACATGTTATTCAGTTACATCAATATATTTGAAAGTAATTCAGAATATTTTTTATAAATTATCAGCTAGAAACAATCAATTATTATTTCTCAACATAAAAAGTTACTATACCTGAAAATTATATTCACTTTTAGATTCTTTTATATGTGGTAATATTTAATTTGGTCCTTTTCAAAGGATGGCAATTTAATTGAGGGATGCCTTGGCAGTACATGAGGCTCTGACTGTTTATAGCTATATAACCTGTCATGAAAAACCTGCTACCAACTCAGGATCCATGGCCTTCTTGCTGAGTAGGAGTTACTAACTGACAAGTCAAAGAGCAGTGGAGGGAGAATGAGAGGTTGATTAATTAAGTTAGCCCAGGAAAATCATTTGAATATTACCCCAAATTAGGAGTCCTGGGTTCTTAGAAGTTTCCCAAAGGAAATATATTCTTAGAAGGCAAAAATAGGCAGAAAAATATTTTATTCATTTGTTTAAACTTTAACTGCAGGTGTCCTCTCCATCTCTCCACACTCTTTATATTACTGTTGCTTCAGTTTCAAATCTGGGTTAATTTATTCATTCTTTTTTTTTAGAAGTATTTTTTTATTGAATATTTTATTTGCATTTCAGATGTACCCCCCACCCCGCCCAGGAACCTCTATTCCATCCCCCCTTCTCCTGCTTCTATGAGGATGTGCCCCACCCAAACCCCAACTCCCACTTCCCCACCCTTGAATTCCCCCATACTCAGCATTCAGCCTTCATGGACCAAGGATCCCCTCTCCACCTATGCTCTACAAGGCCATCCTCCCCTACATATACAGCTGGAGCCATGGGTCCTTTCCTATTGCTCCCAGACTGCTGGTTTAGGCTCTGGGAGCTCTGGTTGGTTGGTATTGTTGCTCTCCTCATGGGCCGCAAACCCTTTCAGCTCCTTCAGTCTTCTCTCTAACTCCTCCATTGGGAACCCCTTGATCAGTTCAATTGTTAGCTGTGAGTATCCTCCTCTGAATATGTCAGACTCTGGCAGACCTCTAAGGACACAGTTATATCAGGCTCCTGTCAGCATGCACATCCTGACATCCACATCAGCATCTACCTTTGGTGACTGCACATGGGATGGATACCCAGGTGGAATAGTCTCCTGATGGCCCCTCCTTCAGTTTCTTTCCCATACTTTGCCTCCATATTTGCTCCCTTGAGTATTTTGTTGCTCCTTCTAGAAGGACCGAAGCATCCATACTTGGACCAAAAAAGAAATTCTTCCTGTCACATAATAATCAAAACATCAAATGCTCAAAACAAAGAAAAAATACTAAAAGCAGTAAGGGAAAAAAGGTAAAGTAACATATAAAGGCAGACCTATAAGAATTACACCAGACTTTTCACCAGAGACTATAAAAGCCAGAAGATCCTGGAGTAATATCATACAGACCCTAAGAGAACACAAATGCTAGCCCAGACTACTATACCCAGCAAAACTCTCAATCACTATAGATGGAGAAACCAAGATATTCCATGACAAACCCAAATTTACATAATATTTTCCAACAAATCCAGCCCTACAAAGGATAATAGATGGAAAACTCCAACACAAGGAGAGAAACTACAACCTAGAAAACGCAAGAAAGTAATCTTCCAGCAAACCCAAAAGAAGATAGCTACACAAACATAATTACAACTTTAGTAACTAAAATAACAGGAAGAAACAATCACTTTTCCTTAATATCTCTTAATATCAATGGACTCAATTCCCCAATAAAAAGATGTAGACTAACAGACTGAATACGTAAACAGGACCAGAATTTTGCTGTATACAGGAAACACACCTCAGTGACAAAGACAGATACTACCTCAGAGTAAAGTGCTGGAAACCAATTTTCCAAGCAAATGGTCCCTAGAAACAAGCTGGAGTAGCCATTCTAATTTCAAATAAAATCGACGTTCAACCAAAAATGATCAAAAAAGATAAGGAAGGACACTTCATACTCATCAAAGGAAAAATCTATCAAGATGAACTCTCAATCCTGAACATCTATGCTCCAAATGCAAGGGCACCCCACATTCATAAAAGAAACTTTACTAAAACTCAAAGCACACATTGCACCTCACACAATAATTAGGGGGGATTTCAACACCCCACTCAGCAATGGACAGATCATGGAAACAGAAACTAACAGAGACACAGTGGAATTAATTTCTTCATTCTTAACTCTAGTTCATTATTGGGTATGGGGAGTTGGATATTAGATAGAAACCTTTGAAATCTTCTTAGACTGTAAACATGGAATTATTTCATTTCTGAAAGTTTAAAGGCTGATAATTTCTTGTGTAAACAAGAATTCTGAAAAGAATAATACTTTTGCTGAGGGTTCTGCTAGGGTAATTGACTGATTAGTGTCAGTGATGTAGACAGGTAGAAATGTTACAAGTATGTAATCAGGTTATCTTGGGATACCTTCTGTCTTCTTACCTGGCACTATTGTCTTGCCTGGAGCCTGACTAACTCACATTTTTGTGGGTATTATGAATCTCCTGGTTCTAACCATCCTAAGGTCTAAGAATGCAATCAAAAGCTTCCGAGACCTATTGAAAGGTTTTCCTGCTGTAACCGTTCTACATGATGTTTCTGTCAATGTAATTGAATGGTGCCTTGATTTATGATTTTGTTTGTTCTATCCCCGTATAAAATTCATCAAACTGTTAGTATATTGGAACTTGGAATTTGAGGAAACCTAAATCTGTGTTTCTGGGTCAAGATCACTTACGTATGATTTGATTAAAATATACTATCTCCTTTGGGTGAAAGCTGTGTTTTGTTATCTATACTTGCTACCAGCGAAAAACAGTCAAAAGAATGTTATTGAGAAAGCCTAAATCAGAAAAAAATAATAAAATTTCTTTTTGAAATTTATATATGGCAAAGAATAATAAAATACAATAACACTAAAATATCAATACATGGTAAAGATATAAATGCTTAGAAAATTGTCTTTTGTTTCCTTGGCATTTTGTCATATACTAAGAAAATCCAACTAATTAAAGAAAAAAATGAAAACTCACTATATAAAAGTTCAACTTAGTTTTTATAAAATAGTCTAAAGCAATAAAAAATACATTTCACCTTTCTTTTGTGGGATTTTTTTTAATCTCACTCAGCTGTCAATCATACTCATTATTTTTGGCACATTTTTCAACAACCTAAATTGTTCCCACAGTGGCAGCCAAACTCAATAAGCAGTAAACCATTGAAGACTGTGTGATTTCACAGAGACCATAAGCAGTGGAGTGGCTTCCTGTTAAGAGAATGGAGGCAAGAAACCTCAATGGCAGCTTTCAACATAGAAGGAAAATATTCCCTATAGTTTATCCACAACATGCTTCATCAAAACCCAAACAAACCCCTTAAAAATCCCAAAGGCCAACAACTGCAACAAAAACCTTCCTGCTTTGCAAAAGACAGGAATTATTTTAACATGCAAAAATTTTGTACTTTGAAATGTATTGTAATTTATTCATCTATATTGAAAGACAAAATAATTCCCTGAACAAAAGGCAAATCTGTGCAGATTTATTTTATATCTTTTAAAATTTATCACTATGTTTCTTAACTGGAACTGTTTTCTAAGATTCTGCCTCATGACATGAAAAATAAATGCTGTGCCAATAATAATAGTTAAATTAATATATTTATGTTATAAAATTAAGATTCTTAAAAATTTTTAAAGTTATACATCTTTTATATCTCTAAACTTATACATCAGCATTTTCTCTATTTGTACCTAGAACCAAATTAAACTGAATTAAATTAAGTTAAATCAAATCTAATGTAGATTCTTAGGTCAACTTTCACTACTCTAGTGCTCGTGGGACTTGGGAGAATGGAACTGATAAGTGAGGCAGAGAAAGTATCATGCAATAGCCCTTTATTCAGACACTTTATACTCAGGGTTAACAAAGGTCACATGAGTAAAGTTTTCATGAGTTCAGGTTGTAGACAATCACAAAGATAAGTTGCACATGTAAAAAAACTGTTTTGCCATGGAGGCATTTAAAGGACAGTTTAAACATTTAATTGAGTAAGACCAGTAAATAATAATGAGTAATCAGAAGTAAACTCATTTATCTCTACTACACTTGGGAGTACCATGAAAGACATTCTCTCAACACTTTTGTGGTTTGAAGAAACTAAGTTCATGTGATTTCGATTTGTGATTTTTTAAAGTAATCTAAGCAAGCACTCAATTCTCATTTGACTTTATTCTGAGACTGTGTTCTGACAGCTGACAATTTCTAATAAGTAAAGTTTAAATACACACACACAACATACTCACTCACTCACTCACTCACTTTGGGAAAATTATTAAACTAATAAAATCTAATCCAAAGAACAGAGCTTTAAACTATCCTATTGCAAGCTCTTCACTTAAAGTGGGGAAAATAAAAATGAAACTTCCATTTAGTTTGTAGGTAACAGGATTTGTAATGTACATATAGATTAATGGATTATTATATAAATTTAGAATTCTCTTCTAATATTCTTTTAAATTTATTTTCCTTTCTAAATTAACTTAGTGGATTGCATTTATGTTCCTTGTTTTGTCCAATTCTTCTATACTTTTTCATATACCTTATTAAAGTGATTTTCTTTGTAGTTTTATTTCCATAGTGTTGATAAAGGTGTCAAGTATGTGTCTAAAGATTCATTTTCTTAATAATGCTTCACAAATATCTCACAAAACTATATCAAGATGGGTAATTAATAAGTAACAAATTAATCATACATCAGATTTTAAAGCTGATTGTTATTAAAGAAATTAGTTTCATGAAAAAGCCAGTGACATTAGAGTTTACATCCAAGCCATATGTAAAATACTGAGAATGACAAATATAAAATGTGAATAGCCTTTAAGGTCCATATTAATAAACAAAGTAATAGCATATCATTTGACTCATCTTAATATATAAAGCCAATGTTAGAAAATTATAATATTGTTGTTGTGTTAAATCATCATGTTCCATGTAATTAATGCTTGTAGTCTATTTTCCTATCTCAAATTATATTGTTCCATTTATAAACATTTTATTTATAGAGTGTTTGTTTTTCAAATCCAAGTACAAAAAAATACTTAAAAATGCTAAAATAACTATTCTATTTTTCTATTCCACAAGAAACGCAAGCTTTTGTAGAGAGAATAGTAATACTCTTAATTAAAATTAGCAAATAGTATTTGTAGTTCATAGTTTAGATTGTTAGTTTGTTGCTTTTTTCATAAATAATTATTTGTATATTAAAAAGAAGATAGAGCATATGTTTCTGTGTCAGGAATCAAGACTAGACTATCCCAGGTGAGATGGCTCAGGAACATCCCTGAGAACTCAACACAGTTGCATTCAAGGCAGTGGTTGCTCTCATAAAGAATATGAAGCAGAATCTGCAAGGAAATGAAGTCTAGAGTAGCCATCATGCAAGCTGCCAAGGGTTGTGAGCTGTCAGTCACAGAGAACCCAGGACATGACTAATTGCCTGGGTTATAGCCTCTGACAACATTTGTGAAACGGGCTCAAGTAAGCTTTGTGTTTGTTCACATGGGTACTTCCCTAGATAAAATATAGCCAGATTCCCTATGCAAGTGTCCACTATAAACAATATATATTTACTCATTATGCAAATTGAACCAATCTCATCTTTAAGTGTTTGTGAATATTCTGGAAAATTTCAAACATCACACCAGGACCAAATTCCTAAATATGTCATTAACGTAACTGTGGTTAGCCCACTTTTTATAACTTCATATTTCAATATTGGTGATCCTTATTTTCAAGGTATGAATGAATGTATTTCGTAGTTCATAAATGTTATGTTCAATGAACTTACTGGCAGTGATTTTATATATGCACTGTGGTAAGATTACTAAATCTCTTTTTCAACTTACTTTTAAATGTCGAAATGAAATTCATATTAAAGTTGTTTCCTTAGAATAAATTACCAGTGGGTTTTAGGGGTATACTGAGATAGATACCTATTCTTTATCAGGGATAAGGTGGTTTGGCCACCAGTGGAGAAAATAAAATATCAGTAAAAATGTATATATTATTAAAAGCTTTGATCTTTTATAAATTGTGGCTGAGAGTTTGGAAAGTGAGCAATTAAGACAATTTTTTTTTTTTTTCTATAAGAAAGGTGAATTATTGTTACAGTTTTACTTAAGTGGTGTTGACTTAAAAATCATTTGCAAATGTGTGTGGGGAAAGGAGTCAAGTTGTTTGCACTCATACTTGCTACTAGGGGATAGAGATTGTCATCAGATGTCTTCCTCTTCCTACCTTAATTATTGAGAAAGGGTTTCACAGAATCTCTGTCTTGCTGTTCTGACTAGATCAGCATTACAACCAGCCCCTGACATCTACCTGCCTTAGGCTCTGGTGCTCACATACATGTCACAGGCATGAAGCATGCTGTGGGCATATATGGATGCTGAGATAAAAGCTCATGTCCCAAGCTTGTTCAGAAGACACTTCACCTAGTGAAATTTATGAAATGCACTGATTACCTATTTGCATTGCCTTGATAAAAACTTACTCATATAAATGAAGTTCATTATTCAGTATCTACTATAAAATAAAATCATAAAATATATGATTTTGTAAAGCCAGTTACCATTAATAGCAGAGTAGTAGCTATACCATTTTGGTCTAAATTAGTTTGCAGGTTTGTAGCCTGAATGATTAATGTCTAGCAGACCCTATCCCTGGATTAGGATGAACCTAGCACAATCTTCTATATTAGTACAAACATGGATGATTTTACAAAACCAATATTAGGAACTTTTAAAATGCTTTGTTAATAAGTGAATAATGTCACACACTAGGAAATATTCAGTGAATCTAAATTTGGAGTCATTAATTTTCCAAGTTCAATTTATGGTAAGATTTAAGATTTGAGTGCTATACCTTGATCATACATGATAGATCATTTTTGTTTGTTGTTTGTTTGTTTATTGTTCTTGTTGTTGTTTGTAAGGGGAAATTTTAGAAAAAGTGGCACTGGTGGTCCTTTTAGCTACATCTGCCACCATGTTCCAGGTCTGTGTTCCCAAAGTAATGGCAGCAGAGGTGCCTGCCCAGGAACTTGCTCCAGGATACCTTAGCATGGCTGCTGTCTCTGCCAATCAGCTCTGTGGAGTCTATGGCTCTAAGCATGGCTCAAGGTCCAACTCTACCACCCCCATGTCGTAGATATATTTTTTCAGTACCCAGTAGAAAGAAGACTCTTAATGCTTAAGATTTTCCAATGGATTTATATATTAGCAAATACTCAATATACAAGATGCCCATATAATTAGAATTGTAAACCCCATTACCTAAACTTGATATGAATAACTGCTAGAGAAACAAGGGTAACATCTCCTGCCATCTTTCCTCTCCTCCTCCTTCTCTTCCTTCCTTTCTCTTTCCTCTTCCTCCCAACTCCTAGCTCCAACTACCTCTTCTACTGCCCAATCACAAAGCTCCACTACAAATACAATGGGCAGGAAAGGTCCTGCAACAGTTGTTTGCTTGTTTTGTTTTGTTTTTTGAGAACCTTCATTTTTGTTTCCAAATTGTTGCATGAATTTACATTGTCACTGGAAGCATAAGAGTTTCTCTTTCTCCAAATCTGCTCTATGGTTGTTATCTTGATGACAGCCCTTCTAACTAGGGTTAGACAAAATCTCGAATATGTCTTGATTTGAATTTTTCTATGAAGGCTAAGATTGTTGGACATTTTTCCACATATGTGTTAACCAATTTTGCTTCATTTAAGATATGTCTATGGAGTTCAGAATTCCATTTATTAATAAACTGATTTCTTCTTTGTGCATTTAACATTCACAGGTCTATATATTGTAGAGGTTAAGACATTATCTGTGGTAAAGTTGGCAAAGAACACTTACACTTTATAATGTGGCTCAGTACTCTGATTACTCTTATGTGTACAGAATGTTTATAATTTCACCCTGTCTCACATGCCAGTTACTGGATTTAATTTCTGTGTTATTGTAGCAATTTACAGAAAGTTCAAGCTAATTACTGTATCTATAATTTTTAGGACTTATTTTAAGATCTTGAACTAATGTGTAGGGTTTTTTCAGGGTAAGAGATATGAATGAAAATTATAAGAAAAATGAGGTAGTTTAATTTGAAGCTAAATGCAAAAGGCTATAGCCCAAATATCACAAAACATCATGTTCAAATATAATGACAATTTCCTGTAAATTATAGAACAAAAGAATGCCAGAAATAAAGACACATTTTAAGTGACAACATCAGGCAGACGTGTAACAGAAATGTAGGGAAATACTTTCACGAGATTTCAGATATATTGATGCAATTTTTAGCCTTCTGTTTGATGAAAATGTGTAGTCTGCATTCCAAACGTTTGACATGTGTCTCAGGGATTCTTTATAGGTTAGAAACCCTACAAAGAAGCCTATCCAAAAGGTGAAAGTCCTCTACAACAAAAACTTAAGGCATTCAAGTGGGGAATTATTGAACACACTTGAGCATGATAAGAGCGCTCATGCTCATAAGTAGGCGGATTCATTTGTGAAAGTAGCTATTTTATAATACACTACATACAGATTCAATGTAATTTTGCTTTTGCCTGTCTTAAAACTGAATTTCATTGTTTACCATGAGTCTGTGTAGGTATTTGTCAGTAAAGTAAGTTTCATGGATGAAATCAGTAGCTGATATTTTGTTTCTTATTTGTCCAGTTACTCTCTTTTTCTAATAGTGAGTTGAAATCATTTTCTTTAGGTTTATTGCTGATAGTGTTGTATTAATTTCTGTGCTTTTGTTGGCTGCTGCTCTGAATGGTAATTAACTGTTAGCTTATCCTCCCTGCCCAATGTTATTAGGAGCTTGCTGGTTTACTATGTTGAACAGGACAGATTCTTTTGCTCATCTTTCCTCTCATAACATTGACTGTTTCCTGTAGTCTAGAGAAAGAGGAGTTGCTCTTCTTCCTCTATGTATAGTATTCTTTTGAGTATTTATGCAGTAGTGGCAGAGTTGTCACAAATTGTCATAGGTTGTGATTTGTTATAATAACTATATTTGTATATCAATTTAAAAAGACAGCTTTGCTAGATATAACAATCTTGGTTGACAGTTACTTAGTTTCAGAGCTTGAAATATGTCATCCTGTGTTTTCCAGGCACTAGCATTGCTGTAGAGACAATGGATATTATTGTGATGTATTTGCCTTTTGTATGTGAGTTGACACTTTTGTATTTCTACTCTGTCTTTCTACGTTGTATTTCTAGTTTAAATGTATTTTGTTTACTTTGCAATTTTACATCTTGTTTATAAAACCATCATAATTTTTTCTTTCTTGTATACAGTTGGTGTTTTAAATAGCCCTTGTTTAGCCATATCCTTCCCTCGATTTGGGAACTTTTCTGATATAATTTCATTAATGATGTTGTCTATGATTTTAGACTTTAGTCTATATTTTTGTACCCTATGGATTCTTTTATTAAGAATATTTTTTCACATAATATATTCTGATTATAGATGCTTCTTTTCCTACTTCTCATAGTTCATCCCTACCCATTCCTGTCCAGACTCTTCAACTTCAGCTCCCATCCCCACCCCATCTATCCATGACTAATATTCCATTTCCTTTTCCAAGGGAGACCTATCTGCAACCTCTGTGGTTCTATAGTATGAATTAACTATCAACTTTATATCTAATATCCATATATAAGCAAATATGTAATATTCATCTTTCTGTGTGTGGGTTCCATCACATAGGATCATTTCTTTCTAGTTCATCCATTTACCAGTGAATTTTATGATTTCTATTTTTCCATTTTTTAAATGTCTACGCAATGCTCCATTATATAAATGTACTACATTTTCTTTATCTATCCCTCTGTTGAGGAACATCTGGAATGCTTCCAATCTTTGGCTATTATGAAGAGAGCAGAAATTAACACAGTTGTGCAAGTACTTCTGTGGTAGAATGAAGAATCCTTTGTGTGTATGCTCAAGAAAGAAATAGCTGGATCTTGAGTCTAACTAATTCCCATCTTTCTGAAGAACCAACATACTGTATTCCATAGAAGCTATATAGTTTGCGTTTATAACAGAAATTGATGAATGTTCTCCTACCTCACATCCATACCATCCACTTTTTACTAGTATAACTCCATAGTAAAATTTGAGGGTTAGGATAGTGACACCTCCAGTAGTTCTTTTATTATGCATGATTGTTTTAGATATCCTAATTTTTTGTTTCTATTTGAAGCTGAAATTTGTTCTTTCACTATCTATATATATATTCTTTAGATTTTTTTCCTCTATGTTTTATTTTTTACTTTTCTGTTTATATTTTGAGTCTTCTGGTGAGTTTTCTTAAACTTGGTTTATGTTTTTGGGCTCTGTTTAGGAAGGAAGCTCAATACAGTAACAGAAGGTTTGATTTGACTACAATAGAAATAACCATGTACTTCACCTGTATCCCTAGTGAAGTTCAGGGACAGTAAGCACCGGCTACTGAATGGGAAAATTAGCTTATAGATTTTTATAGGCATGGGGTATTAATAAGGAAGTAATAAAAAGGAGAGGATGGGCATATTGAACACAAAGACTGAGGTGTGAATGAGATGGAAGTAATTCTCTTATAGGGATGAGGATACAGAGCACAGAGGAAGTATGAGAAAACAGATGCACGGAAAATGACAGTCAAGAGCCTAGTCATCCAAGACATGAGACAATACAGCTACAAAACTGCTGTTAAAAATATAAACAAAATAAAAATGAAATGAACAGAAGATATGATAGTATCAATCAGTATTCCTTCTGGGATGGATTTTGCAGCTTATTCTCAAGCTTGGGGAGGGCTGCTAACCTCAGCAATGCAAACAAATTAATTATGTTTGTCCTCCTTACTGATCATATCTTTGATTCCTGCATGACTTTTCAAGTTTGCCACACCCCCATACTCCCAGCACACATAGCTTTCTTTATGGTGTGCCAACCACACTTCTCCTTGGGCCTCTGGAGAGTGCAGAAGACCTCCTGTGTTTGGCTGATGTATATTCCCTTCCTATCCCGATTGTGACTATTTTAAAAATCATTATTCTATTTTTCTGATGTACTACAATAATTGCCTGAAAATACTAGAGACTGTACCTAGCTGAAGACATTTTTTTATGTCTCATGAGATGCTGGTGTAGGTTGTGGCAGGCATAGTGTCTTCTCAGATTAGCAACCCTGGACTGTTCTTTGAAAGTTTCAGCTTTAGGTTCTCCCGCATTGTTCTTACAGTCTCCACAGCCCATGTAGCTCCCACCTACTTTGCTTTATTGTGTCTATTCCTGGTATTGTCTCTATCACTGGGCCAGTTCTTCTATGCTTACAGTGCTCATGTACAGGAGGAGACAGTACATACATGGCTAGGCATGAGCAGCTCTTTGTGTGCACTAGTTTGCATCCTTGTCTCTGCATAAAATTCTGTAGCTCTTACTTCATATATTTTTTTAACTGTTTCTTTCAAAAGACTAGTGTTTCTATCCCTCATTATGTTACACACACACACACGCACACACAAAAACTCTAGAATTAATTTGAAGATAAAAGAAACTATATAAAATTGAAAAATTCCATACATTGCTTCCAAATAATATTGAGATTTTGATGCTGTCACTGCATTGTAGACATTAATATTTTACGGGAATTAACATCTACAAAATGCATGCCTGTTTGTATAAGCAGTTTATAAGCAAATTTTTAATTGGATATAATCAATCTCCCTCCATCCCTATACAAAAATGAAAAAGCAATCAAAATTTAGTATCCCCATATGTTTTTGTTTATGTATACAGTAGTTAAGCTTGTTTGCTTTTACATTAGAGGGTTTCTGAAACACGTCTAGATGTTGAATGGTATCTATTAAAAACACAAGGTTGCTTTTCATTCAAAACTTACTAAAAAAACAATTGGAAATATTTTCATTACTTACCTAGGAGAGAAAGAAAGCCAGTGACAGATATAATAATGAAGGCTATACAATGACTGATTTTAATGGAAATCAATGGAGTCTAATTCATTTTGTATCATATGAAGACAAGGAATATCCAGTGGCAGAAAGACAATGAACCAGAAGTAGATAGCAACGTATTCAGTACACAGAGTCTGAGAGGGCCAAATGGTGACTGGAAAGGAGAAAGGATTAAACTCAAATCTTGTTAAATATTTAACACTAAAATCCTTTGAACGCTGTTTAAATCTTCCCTTTTAGTTAATTATTTGCTTATAATCAGATAGGAGCTATTACAATGGATGTTTGCTTGGCATTTGGAAAGGTACTGTGTGTGGATCCTCTAAATAAAGACTTCTATATTTGGAGGAAATTATTCTAAATTAATTCAAGAAAGAATTCACAGGGTATGCATTTTGACAGTATTCTAGTGCACCTGCTTAGAATGTTTTTTTTTTTCCCCCTTGTATAAAGGTGTCTGCTATTTGCTTACTTTGTGGTAAGTAATTTCATGAATCTATAATGAAACTGTCAGATTCTCTTTTTTTCTTGTAGCATTATAATGCTAATAGAGCAGAGAAAACAGAATTAAAACTCTTTTTGGACTGAACATCACTACATTTGACATCTATATACTCTTATAAATATAGCATCGGGTTGTTTAAGGAAATGCTCTCATACCTTAGCTTCTGGACTTAATCCTAAGGAGCATTTGTACAAAAGTACTGCATGGCAGTTAGATGTTTGTACTATGAAAGACATTTTTTTTCATCTGTATGGATGGGATAAGATTGTTGATAAATAACAGAATTAACATTGGAAATTGATATGGCTAATTGTTTACTTGATTTCTTATATCCAAAATTCTTCCATTAGTATGTTGTCCTTTAAAAACTTTAATTGAAACCGAGCTATGACAATATCTAGCAGAGGTTATGCTAGGAACTCATTAGCCATTTATAATTTTTAATTTACCAACGAACTTTTCAAATTATTTTTGTAAAATATATCTGTAAGCATTTTGACTGTTCATTACTTTGAGAAAACATTAGTGATAATGAACAGAAGATTAACTTTTACAAATATAAAATCTGCTCACACTTAAGCAATAGAAATAATTCTTACTCAGCTCAGCCTAAATGTTATATAGATGAGAAAAAGTACAAAGCAATGAAGCATTAGCTTTATTATAGTTCCTGTTTAGTAGTATGTCACAAAATGGACCTCTAGATTGAGGTTTAGAGACAACTAGCATAAAATATCTGAGAAAATAATAGAACATCTAATCAGAATTTATTTTCTCCATATTCCTTTTTTCATTGTAACTTATCAACAAAAAAATTGCAATTTTCCCTATGTATAAGAATCATATTGGCACACAGAGGCAACCAAGCCATTAATAAATCTATAAAATGCAAGAAAAACTTACAAATTATAATATTTAATGTGTAATTTTTATTTGTGTATTCATGCCATGTATTTTGAGCATATCCATTCTCAACTCCATCCTCCAGTTTCTTCTATGTACTCCCAACATGTCTCTCTCTCCCAAGTTCTCTACATCTTTGTAAAATCATCATGCTGTTCATTATGGTCATCCCAATGAAGGTTTTATTAGCATTTTTTGATTGTCTTAGTGATGGATTTCTTTTTAGTCATTTTCATATATAGACATACCATACTGTTTTCATATGCATCTTCATTACTCTTGTCCATCATCCTTCCACTTCTACTAATCTTTCTGATTCTCATTAGTCCCTCTTTTTAATTTCAAATCCTTATTATTTATGACTTTTCAAATTTAGTTTTGGTGTTGTCTTCTTTAGACCTTGTTTATTCAGTCACATTGTTAAAGTATCATGAGTGTACTTCCTTGAGATTTCTAGGACATGGCAACTAATGACTGTTGAGAGAGGGAGAATTAGTCTTTCCCAGGGATAAACCTCCAGAGTTATCATCCAATAAGAAGTGGTAAGCCCTAGATCACATATACATAAACAAAACTGAATGGGCTCAGCAGTTTGTATGTTTATATTTAGAATAATGTAGCAATATATGTAACAATAAGTTCAAATAATGAGGTCCACAATTTGAGAGCAGTGAAGTGAAGGGAGGGACATAAAGGTGATAGACAAGGGAGAGCATGGGAGGAGTAGACAGGAAGCAGGAAGGGTGTGATGTAATTATATTTTAATTAAAATAAAAAACAATAATTTGGAGAAATAGATTAGTTTCTTTAAGGAACTGAAAGGTAATTGATTATTTACAAGCATGATCTCCATGACAGTGATTTCATATAACGATTATATCTCCCCATAATATAGTGACCTTTAAGTGCCTTAAATACTTGTAGAGGGGTGGACTTTGTGAGCCCATATCTGTTACTTACCATTGTTTGGTTGTAGGTTCTGAAGAAGGTGGAGCTTCAAGAGTTCTACTCCACCCTTCCCATGACAGAATATTGACAGGCCCAGTCTTGCAGAGGTCTTCCGCAGATGACCTCAACTTCTATGGAATCAGTACTACAAAGAGTGAAATCATGCTCTGAAGACAACATTCTGCCTCTCTCTACTTCTTCCTCTTACACTCTTTCCTCCCTCACTGTCACATGCTCCAGAAGCCTTGGGGGGCGGGACTGGAGTCCCATTTACAACTGCGCTTCTAACAATTTTTATTTTCAACAGTTTGATCAGTTATGTGGGTCTGGAGTTACCCATTTCAAAAAGGAACTTGTCTGACCAAAGTTGATGGTAACATTAGTAAGGTATAGACAGCAAGTAAATCTTTTAAAAAGTTATTGTTTGGATCAGAGAGGTGGCTCAGCAGGTAGAAAGCTAAACAGAAACTCAATGAGCAAAGATTTTTTTTTCTGGAACCCATATAAATAGCTGGATGTGGTGTACATCTGTAACCCAATAATTCTATTACATGGGAGACAAAGACAAGGCACAAGAGAATTGTCCAGAATCTCACAAAGCAGTTAGTTTGGAATATTCAGCTTACCATCAGCAGTAATAAGAGAGACTGTATCCCAATCAAGTGGAAGAATGTGAAAATAACTCCTGAAATTTACCGAGTGATCTCCATGCATGGTTTATGACATGTATACCCATGTAGTCTCCACCCCCACTCTTCTTCAAACACACACACACACACACCACACACACACACACACACACACACACACACAAACGGAGAGAGAGACAAAACAGAGAGAGAGAGAGAGAGAGAGAGAGAGAGAGAGAGAACATTTTAAAAGCCATTTTATTTGAGATAACATTTATATATAATGGTATTAATAAGTCTTAAGTGCCAAAATGTATGAGTTTCAAAATGAAATGTCTTTGTAAACTCCTTTCCAAGCTATACAACATTCCCATTCAATCAGAATGTATCTCACACGCCAGTCCACTTCTCTTTATCTATTAGTTATCCCTTCCTGATTTGAAGTCTTTAAAAAGGATTTTAAAATCATTATATTTCCACTTTGATTGTTTGATAGTTTTATATATCGACACTCTGTCTCATATACACATGCACATGCATACACACTGCAAATTCATGATCTTCCACTCCCATTTCCATCGCCCAGCTTCTACTCTCTCAAGGAATCCTGTTTTCGCAACAAATCCCTCTTCCTTTCTTTCATGTCTTCTACTTGTTGCTTGACTGTATGCAGTTACCTGCCTGAGCTTGGGTGAGATGTTGTCCACTGATACATTTGTTGTCTTATTTGAAATCAAAAATTGAGGGGAGCTTGGCAGGTGTTCATGCAGAGAAATGAACCACAAAGAGATGGGCAAACCTGTTCAGACTGACTTTATCAACCCGGATAAAGATTTAGGGACACTGATGCTAGTGAGTTTATTGGCAGTATATTTAAATAGTATAATTTTGGGGAAAATGTTTCCTCATATAATACAATCTTCAGTGCACAAGGAAATATAATTTCATAGAACTCAAATCAGAGTACATGTTATTGCTTCTAAGAAAATGGGTTCTAGAGAAAGGCTACATGTTTTAAATAAAAGGCCCAGAGAAGGATTTGGCTTGTTCTCATCCATACAAATAATGCAGAGCACATACTGGCTATTAGACATCTCTGGTCCTGCTTATGGAATATGGGAGAGCCTCTGGCTATAACATAATGTAAGGTTCATCTTGACGATTAGTTATCTATGGTCCTGGTTGTGGTTGCTTTGGGAAGCCCCTGGCTATAAGTATCATTTAGATTACTAACCACCTCTGGTCCTGGTTGTAGGAATTTAATATGACCTGGACAAATAGATAAAACAGACCACTAAGCAGCTCATCATGTTCAACTCTCAGCTTTCTGGATGAAGAATAGGTTTTATGTCCTTTCCATTGAAAAGACAATCCTGTGTGTTTAACTTCTGGTTTCTCTGGAGATCTGTGGGCACAGGACCTTTATACTGTGCTCCCAACAAAAGATTAATGTTATCTTTATAACACTCAGAACATTAATGCATGTGTATTACTTTTCCTTCTCTCTCTCCATTTATCTTATGTTTATGTTTAATGAAATAACTTCAAACTTCACTTTCTTATTTTCAACACTATTTTACTTCTCATTTTCAGTTTATTATTCCCTTAAAATATATTGCTCTGAAAGTAATGTGTACTATTTAAAAACAAACTTGAATAATTACATATACATGAAATGTGAATATTAAATTTTAGGAGATATTAAATTTTGGGAACAAAATACTTTTCCTCATTGAACTTAGCACATGCTTTAATTAATATTTTAATGTGTTTTCCACTTTATTCATTAAGGTCATCAGACTTCCCTTTTTTCATGACTTGCTCTTATCTCTAATGTAACTACTATGGCCTGTCAAATTTTGCATCTAAATTTGCAGACAAATATGGTTTGGAGGATTATGATCATGGTTTTGAAGTGCTGCAGACTTCAATCAACTTGAGCAAGGAAAGTATTTACTTAATTTAGGCATCTGGGCAGAAACCTTGGGATACAAAAGAGAGAGAGAGAGAGAGAGAGAAGAAAAAAAGAAAAAAGAAAAAAGAAAAAAGAAAAGAAAAAAAAGAAAAAAAAGACTTTCCTGACAGAAAGGACAAGAATCTGTAGTTTTTTCAGTCCAGAACACTGGATTTTGCAGCTTGTCTTTTGTCTATGTTGGAGTCTCAAAGAAATTGGAATGCCTCAGCAGCAGAATAGATGCAATCCCAGTGAAGATGAAGGCACATAAGCAAAACAACACCAACACCAAAACAAAACAACAAGTTTCTTTCTGCCATGCCTTTTATGTGGGTTGCAGTAAGAAAGATGATGCTTCAGACTCATATGATCTACATCTATGGTTTGTCTTCCCACTTTAAATAACCAATTAAAAAAAATCCTTCACAGTGTGCCCAACTACTTGGGTTTTAGTTGATTCTAGATTTAATCCAGTTGACAATCAAAACTAGCCACCACAAATCCATGAAATTTTTTTCCTGCGGGTTACCTGTCTGTTAATATTGACATTGTTCAGATCTTGTTTATGCATACACGTCTTTTTATATTGTTACTTGCGTATCTGTATTTGTTGATGCTCTGTTTACAATAGCAAGAAAACACTAGAATCTGCCTACATACCTATCAATAGGTAATAGAAGTATGGTACAAATACACAATGTAGCTTTATTCTGTAATGAAGAAAAATAAAATTTTATGAAAGCAGATAAATTTGGAGATTATCATATTATGTAAGATAACCAAGACTTAATAAGTACTATCTGCATGTCATCTTTCATATACATACACTAGCTTTAATGTTCTGTTGGTGTCTGTATGTGTGTGAATGCATGTGTGTCCGAGTGTGTATGTGTGTCTAAGTTTGTGTGTGTGTGTTTCTGTGTGTATAACAGAATATCTTTAGGAATTATTGCATTACTTTTTAGACCAGCTGAGTATGATTCTACTATAGGCCTCTAGAATGTAGTCTCCAGTTCCATCTAACCCATGTCACACGTGGGCCCACTCTCATGCCATAAGCCTCAAATTAAAGCAGATACGCTGGTCAATACCAAATGCACTATTGGCATATCCTGAAGAAAGAGCAGGTCAAAGGGTATTGTGGCCAGGTAGGTGTTCCATATTTCTCTTTTGGTATCCTTCAAAGTACCTTCCTAAACCAAAAAACAAAAAAGCAAAACAAACAAAAAACCCCAGAAAAACAAAAGACAAAATCATAACCAGAGGTGAAAGATCCATGCAGTCTCTAGTTCAACCTTTCTATGTTCATTGAGCTGTGAATATTATCTTCAGCAAGGCAACCCCAATGTCAGTTTCCAGAGGGCAATCCTCTGTCCTAGCATCAGTCTAGGATGTTTGGGGATCTCCATGGGACCCCCTTAACAACAACTCAACCAAATGCAACCCAGTTTCAGCACTGGGAGCCTTTCCTAGCTGCAAGAGATGGACAGTTCAGATTCTGTATCCAGTTACTAGGAGTCCTATTAGGACCACCCTCAAAGATTTCAGAAAGTTTCTGCTATATTAGGCTTACATTGAGCCTCCCCAAATACCCTTTGTTACCTGGTACCTTTTAAAAAAATATAAATTTGTTTATTTTTTCTAATTTTGTGCATACAGTTTTAAAGTATGTCATATTATTCTCTGTATTTCCTTGGTATCAGTTGTTATAGTCCCCTTTTCATTTATGATTTTATTTTATTTTGGTTTTTTGAGACAGGGTTTCTCTGTGTAGTCCGGCTGTCCTGGAACTCATTCTGTAGACCAGGCTGGCCTTGAACTCAGAAATCTGCCTGCCTCTGCTCCCAAGTGGCCACCACTGCAAGGCTGTTTCTGATTTTATTAATTTGGATACTCTTTCTTGGTTTATTAATAAGTGTGAATAAAGTTTTATCTTGTTGATTTTTCTCAAAGTACCAACTTTTTGTTTAATTAAATCTTTGTATTGCACCTTTGTTTCTACTTTATGATTCTGGCAATCATCTTCATTATTTCTTGTCACATACTTCTGTTGGATATGCTTATTTCTTTTTGTGTTAGAGCTTTCAGGTATGCATTAGGTGCTAGCCTGAGACCTCTCCAATATCTTTATGAAGCTATGTAATTCTGTGAACTTATCTTCTAGTGCCATTTTCATTATGTTCCACGATGATGCTTATGGTATGTATTTATTTTAATTGAAATCTACAAAATCTTTAATTTCATCTTTATTTCTGTCTTGGCCCATCTTTTCTATTCTGTAGAGAGATTTCAATTTCCATGAGTTGAAAGCTTTCTGTGTTTTTGTTTTTGTTGATATCTAGCTTTAATGTGTGGTTATTATGCTGGTATTTATTGATATCCAGGTTTAACCTGATAGGATGCAGGATGTTATTTCAATTTTCTTACATCTGTTGAGATTGGCATTTGTCCAATATGTGGTCAATATTGTAGAAAGTTCCATGAGTTGCTGAGAAGAAGGTATAGTCTTCTGTGTTTCAGTGAAATAGTCTGTAAATATCTGTTTGGTCTTTTTGGTTTAAAACATTTGTTAGCTCCAGTGTTTTTTGTTTAGTTTTGTGGTCCTGAACTGTCCATTTCTGAGAGAGGGGGTTTGAAGTCTCCCACCAGTGATGTTTGAGGATCAACATATGATTTAAGCTATAGTAGTGTTCTTTTACAAATGTATATCCCCCTGTGTCTGCTGCATACATTTTAAGAATTAAAATGTCATTTTGGTGGATTTTTCTTTTGATAAGTATGATAAGTCGTTCCTCATCAGTTTTCATTAGTTTTTTTTATTTATTATTTTTCGAATTGAAATGGCTACACCAGCTTGATTTTTATCTCCATTTGTGTAGAATATCTTTTTCTAACCTGTTTACCCTGAGGTAATGTCTATCCTTGATGTTGAGATGTGTTTCTTGGATGCAGAAGAAAGTGATTCTGTTATCCCATCCATTCTGTTTGTCCTTTATTGATAATTGACACAATAGATATTGAGAGCTATTAATGACCAATGATGTTGATTTGTATTTACTTTCTGGTTGCTGCTGTTGTTATTGTTATGAATGTGCATGTGAGGTGTGTGGTGATGTGTGTGTGTGTGAGAGAGAGACAGAGAAGGAGATAGGAGAGAGGAGAAAGAGAGAGAGATGAAGATAGAGAGAGAGAGAGAGAGAGAGAGAGAGACACGCTAGATTTCCTTCTTTTGTTTTGTTGATTGAAATTATTTATTACCTCTGTGTTCTTGGGTGTAATTAGCCTTATCAGGTTGGCATTTCCCTTCTGGCATTTTCTGTAGTATTTATAGATAAATATTTTTAAATGATTTTTATTAGGAAATATTTTATTTTCTCCATCTCTGGTGATTAAAAGTAGTCTGGTCTGGCATCTGCAGTTTCTTAGAGTCCAACTCTACTATCTCTTTGGATCTCTACTGAGAAGTTATGTAATTCTAGTACGTTTGCCTTTATATGTTGCTTAGTCATTTTTTTTTTAATTTTCTTTCTTTGTTCCTTATCTTTAGTGGTTTGATAATTATGTGAAAAGGGGACTTTCTTTTTTACACCTATCTATTTGGTGTTCTGTAAGTTCTTGTACTTTTACAAGTATCTCTTTCTTTAGGTTATGAAATTTTTCTTTTATAATTTTGCTGAAAATATTTTTAGGGTCTTTGAGGTGGAATTCTCGTTCTTCATCTATTCCTATTGCTCTTAGTTTTGGTCTTTTTTTATTTGTTGCAGATTTCCTGGATATTTTATGTCAGAAATTGTATAGATTTAATATTTTTGTTTGACTGGTGTATCTATTTTTTCTCTTGAATGTTCAATGCCTGTGATTCTCAATTCCATCTCTTGTATTATGTTGGTGAAGCTTGCTTCTATAGTGTCTGTTAGAATTCCTAAAGCTTTTATTTCCATATTCCCTCAGTCTGTGATTTCTTTATTACAACTATTTTTCTGTCTTGAATGTATATAATCTGAGGTATCTACAGTATCAATGGAGAGACTATGCATTCTTTTCTATGTGTGATGGTCACAGGACAGATTTTCTGGAATTCCTTCTTTCCTCTTGTCTACAGTGTCCTCTAAGACACAGATGCATAACCTATATGATTGTGATCTACCACTGGGTCTAGGCTTCCATGATTTATTAATATCTGCATTGTATCCAGTTGTGGTTTTCATTGCAATTTTCTCCATTTGTTTTAGAGGGAATCGTCATTGATGAAGAGCAATAGTCACATTTATCTGTTTGGATACAGATGAGACTTACAATATAGTTAAGAATTGTGATGATCTAAACTATAGTGCTAGTTAGTATCTTCTAATATCCATGACTTTATGAGCACAACATTATTGCCTAGAATGAAGCAAGGGTTTTCTCCTTACGTGTCTTCTTATGTCTACTTAGATAGCTGTTGGTTACTAGCAAGATATGGATGCCACCATTGCATCTTTAGTTATAAGTTGTCATGTTTCATGTTCCGTGGTTTATAGGTGTCACACATCTGAATAGGATTATTAATCTATCCACTCAGCACCTTGAACAATACATTCTGGAACTGTTTAGGGAATATTTCTTAAATAATCACGCTTACATCAATGAGAGTGGAAAGGAGAGATGTTTTTGAGTAGAGGAAAGCTACTGATTTATTTCAGTTGATGTTATATCCAGTCACTTTGCTAAAGTTATTTATCAGGTTTAGGTGTTCTCTGGTGGAAGGTTTAGAGTCACTTAAATATACTATCATATCATCTGCAAATAGTGATATTTTGACTTCTTCCTTTCCTATTTGTATCCCCTTGACTTCTTTTCAATGTCTAATTGCTCTGGCTACGACTTCCAGTACTATATTGAATAGCTAAGGAGAGAATGGGCAGCCTTGTCTAGTCCCCGATCTTAGTGGGATTGCTTCAAGTTTCTCTCCATTTAGTTGATGTTGACTACTGGTTTGCTGTATATTACTTTTACTATATTTAGGTATGGGCCTTGAATTCCTGATCTTTCCAAGACTTTTACCATGAAGGGATGTTGAATTTTGTCAAATGCTTTCTCAGCATCTAGTGAGATGATCATGTGTTTTTTTTTTTTTTTCATTGAGTTTGTTTATATAGTGGATTACATTGATGGATTTCCAAATGTAGAAGAATGCAAATTGATCCTTTCTTATCTCTTGTACAAAGCTGAAGTCCAAGTGGATAAAGGCCTCCACATAAAACCAGTACACTAAAACTAATAGAAGAAAGGGTGGGAAAGAAACTTGAATACTTGGGCACAGGGGAAAAGTTCCTGAACAGAACATCAATGGCTTATGCTCTAAGATCAAGAGTTGACAAATGGAACATCATAAAATTGCAAAGTTTCCTTAAGGCAAAGGACACTGTCAATAGGACAAAATGGCAACCAACAGTTAGAGTAAAGATATTTACCAATCCCACATGTGATAGAGGGCTAATATCCAATATATACAAAGAACTCAAGAAATTAGACTCTAGAAAACTAAATAACCCTATTAAAAATGGGGTATAGAGCTAAACAAAGAATTCTCAACTGAGGAAACTCGAATGTCTGAGAAGCACCTAAAGAAATGTTCAGCATCCTTAGTCATCAGGGAAATGCAAATCAAAACAACCCTGAGATTCTACCTCACACCAGTCAGAATGGCTAAGATCAAAAACTCAGGTGATAGAGATGCTGGGAGGATGTGGAGAAAGAGGAACACTTCTCCATTGTTGGTGGGATTGCAAGGTGGTGCAACCACTCTTGTAGATCAGTCTGGCAGTTCCTCAGAAAATTGGACATAGCATTATCTGAGGACCCAGCTATACCACTCCTGGGCATATACCTAGAACATGTTCCAACATATAACAAGGACATATGCTCCACTATGTTCATAGAAGCCTTATTTATAGTAGCAAGAATCTGGAAAAAAAACCAGCTGTCCTTCAACAGAGGAATGGATACAATAAATGTGGTACATTTACACAATGGAGTATTACTCAGCTATTAAAAACAATGAATTTGAGAAATTCTTAGGTAAATGGATGGAACTAGAAAATATCATCCTGAGTGAGGTAACCCAATCACAAAAGAACTACACAAGGTATTCACTCACCGATTATTGGATATTAGCCCAGAAGCTTGAAATACCCATGATCCAACTCACAGACCACATGAAGCTCATGAAGAAAGAAGACCAAGTTCTTAGAAGGAAGTAACAAAATACTCAAGGAAGCAAATATGGAGACAAAGTGTGGGACAGAAAATGAAGGAGAGGCCGTCTGGAGATCATTCCACCTGGTTATCCATCCCATGTGCAGTCACCAAAGGTAGACGCTGATGTGGATGTCAGGAAGTGCATGCTTACAGGAGCCTGATATAGCTGTGTCCTTAGAGGTCTGCCAGAGCTTGAAATATTCAGAGGCAGATCCTCATAGCTAACCATTGAACTGATCAAGTGTTTCCCAATGGAGGTGTTAGAGTGAGAGACTGAAAGAGCTTAAATGGTTTGTGGCCTTATGAGGAGAGCAACAATACCAACCAAACAGACCTCCCAGGGTCTAAACCACCAGCCTGGGAGCAGGTAGGGAGGGACCAATGGCTCCAGCTGTATATGTAAGGGAGGATGGCCCTGTCGGTATAGGTGGAGAGGAGATCCTTGGTCCCATGAAGGCCAGATGCTGTGTGGGAGGGAATTTTGAGGTTGGAGAAGTAGGAGTATAGTGTGTGTGGGGGGGTTAGGTGGGGGTTATTCCTCATAGAAGCAGGAGGGGGGTTCTATAGGGGTTTCCTGGGCCGGAGGGGTATAGGGTAACGGGATAACATCTGAAATGTAAATAAAGTACCCAATAAAAATAAATAAATAAATTTTAAAAAGAATACAGATGATATTAAGCTAATGACCTTGACTGCATCTTAAGGTTCAAGATGAATCTTTAGTGCTGAATACAACACATAGTTAAGACATGGAAATCAGATTATACCATTGAATCAATTGTTCCGTTTTAGGGGGAGAAAATTATGAATAAAAGGAATTAAAGGAATTTTTAAAAGCATCAAGTCATAAGTTAGAATTTGTGCCTGTTACTGCCAGATATTATTGTTCATAGCCACCTGTAACTCCATCTCCAGTGTGCTGGACAACTGTTTCCATCACTGTAGACACTGTGCACACATGCATATAACTCTTTAAATAAAACATAATTCTTACAAAGAACTTTCCCTTTGTATTTTTTCTCTCTCTCTAGTTCATTGCCATTATCTTATTGCATATTATTTTCTGTTGTAATATTGTTATGCACAATTATATTCCTATTTTTGAAAACTATATACAGTAATTTTAACTATTTTTTATGTGGCCTAATCAAGCATCGATTTTTGTGAAATTTTACTGTGCTGAAACTTCTAGCTGCTTTAGACAATTAGCACTTCTTTACTGTAACATATTGTGAATTGAGTGGTGGTGACAAGAAGACATAGTGGCAAACTCATTAAGAGAATAAAATTGATTGTAGTTCAATAAATATTTGAGAGAAAATAAAACTAGCTTTGATGAAACTGAAGGGCTTTGTGTTCAGTACAGTGAGATACTGAAAGCTGTTTAGAGATCTAGAGGGATTATTTTCACTACTAAATTTTTCTTTGTCAGTCAGAAGAAAAGATGAGTTCTTTTCCTTTCTTCTCCTCTATTTTCCTCTCCCTGCTAGTCCTGTCCTTACCTTTCTCCTCCTTCCTTCATCTCTTTTCCTCCCCTCTTCTTCTATCTTCTCTTTTCCCTCCCCTCTTCTTTGAGAAAGAGCCCTTCTGTGTTATCCAGACTGGACTTGAACTCTAATATCAAGGGTTCCATGTGCCCCATCCTCATCCTCACTCTCACAACAGCAGGGACTACATATGTGAAGCTTTACACCTACCTTAAAAGATGACTATGAAAAGGATATGTTAGACTCTTTAAAGTTTATTCAAAGGTGCAACAAAATCCTAAAGAGTTTTTAGGAAGGAGGCCTTTAGTAGTCTGTGACAGAAACCCAACTAAAATGCTGTTATCAACAACAGCAACAATGACAATGACAATAGCAACAACAACAAAATCAATATCCTAAGAGATACTTGCTCTCACTCTAAAAAGCCCAGGGTTTCATTATGTCACAGAGGAATAAAAGGACCTCCCATATATGAATCTTGCTGTCTTTCACCAGACTTTAGTTTTCCTTCTGACTGTGTTGCAAATCTATTCTCAATGTGACAACAGATATATTTGCTGATACCCCATAGATATTTCTCTATGTCTTGAAATGTACCTTAGCAACAATCATGGAGTGCATAAATGTTATCTGGAGTGTATTTATTTAACCAATATTTAAATATAAAATATATTTCACTATTCTTTCATTATAAACATAACTTGCAATTCTCTACAATAAATTGAACATGTGAAGATGTGTTTTCTTCCTTTACACACAAGGATGATGAGACAGATCTTTTTGTCTGTCTGTCTGTCTGTCTGTCTGTCTGCTGTCTGTCTGTCTGTGGCTGGTCTAAGCCTGCTCATAATCCTAAGTAAACTGCCATATGCTGTGGGTCCCTGTTCTGAGGGTGTCCACGATGATCTTCGGCTGGTCTGGTGCCAGGTTCAGCAAAGGACAGAGTGCTAGCAAAGAGAGATCACTATCGGGTCCACTCTGCTCTGCTGTGTTTCCACTGTCACTGCCGGCTTCCCGGTGCTGTGCTTGTCTCTCTGCACTGATGCAGCTGGGCTGAGCCAATAAAGCCTAGCTGCTGGAGCGCTTTGTGTCACAGGGTTCCAGGCGCAGGTCATTCAAGGTGTTACAGCTCTTGCACAGAAACTCTAGGACACCAGGGTGATTCTCACACACTTTTACTTCTGCTAGAGCCTATACATTTGGGTGGGTTAGGGTCTGAGAGCTTGGCAGATCCCTCATTACTTCGAAAGTGTTGGAGGGAACACATGGGGGAACGGCACTGTTCCTTGTGACTGATGGCCATAGACCTCTTTGTGGAGGGGCTGTGGAGGGCTGAAGCTAAATGAAAAGAACCAGGGCCAGGAGCAGAGCCAAACACCTGACATCCAATAAAGGTCCGGGTTCGAGGCCTGTGCTTGACCAGGCACCCAGCTGCTTCTCGTAGCCCACCACCCACAATATGCTACTCTGATTCAATATATTGACTAATAGTAATTAGGTGACCCTTACAAAGATGTATTTGAGATTATAGGGAGGGTTAATACAATGATTTGAGAAAAATAAAGAAAAATTTCCCTCATAATAATACGATTGCTGATTAGTCAATAAATATCAACAAATTTCTATTTTAAGGGTGATATTCCCCACAGAATTAAATAATATATAGACATATGCATATACATAAACATATGGCATAACATAGACTGTCCATTGAGAAGTGTATGGTATATATCTAACACACGCACACACAGCACACACATATACAGAGAATCTAAACATTGAATGGTAACAGCAGGTCTATAGTAAAAATATATATGTAATATAACCCTAAATTTATAGCAAGAAACAAACTTACACGGTTTTATTAATATACTGACAATTAAAACAATTGTGAGGTCAGAAAAGGGAAACATCAGCACCAGAAAAAGCTTTTGCTTTTTATTAATGGTGCCTTTTCTTCTGTTTGACCACAAACTTCATAATCTTTGACATTCTTCCTGAGCCAACACTCCTATAAGGTAGTATTCACTAAGAAGACATTAAAATCTACACTTGCATATTCTGATAATTTCCTCTGAATTATGAAAAAATTAAGTGATTTCAATTACTTGAATTCTTGGAAATTAAAATATGGACTGTTATAGCTTAGTCAATGTACATTTTGAAAATTTCTGTAACTTAAGAGTTCCTTTCTGATGCTAACATATTTTCTTCATTTCTCTGTTCAAACGATTTCCTGTTCCCTTTTTGGTGAGAAAAGTGACTGCTTATCTGTGTGTCCTCGTAGTTCATCTTTACCCTGACTCCCCACATAGACACATGCATAGCCAACAAGCACATTTCCCTTGAAGTGTTTTCGTTGTTGTTGTTTGAGTTAACCTCTTTCTCCTGTCCATACTACCTCCAACATCTCAATGTCTGGAAAGAAAATATAAGATACACTGAATTCTTTCCAAAATATTACTGGATAGTACATGCTAATATGATAACTATAGTTTTCCTATCCTAATTCTAAATATTTACAGAAGTTCGATTCCATGGGATCTCTAGCCTTTCCATAAGACCCATTGCTATTAAGTTTCCAGACACTCTTGGGGGCTTGCAGAAAGTTAATCGGATTGTTCATTATCTCATTGCAGATTACCCATCATGCCACAACAACTTGAAGTCCCTGAGTTTCCTTAAGAACTTTTAGGAAATGAACCAAATATAGTATTTAGCAGACTATAGACAAACAGATCTCTGAAGGACTTCCAGCATCCTGCCCTAGGGCCTTTGTGTATAAAATCCTAAATTACTTCTGTGCCTTTGGATCACTATATCCTATTTCAAGTTCATTTTGACATTTCAGACATTTTCTTAGTTTTCACTGACATTTGAAAAACAATTGACCATTGATTTTCTTCATTAGTTATGTGCCTCAAGCTCCTGTGACACCCAATGCTTGATCCTGATCCTAGTCTTATATTAAAACAAATAGCTGACAAGCTGCAAGGGCAGGTCTAGACCCACTGACATTCTTTCATTCACTGCCATAACTCTGTAAACATCCTGCCACAATGGGGAGAAACCTCTGGTATCATGATACCTACTGAGAACTCACAGTTTGAAATTGCCATCATGGGGAACAGAAGACATGTGAGCTGGTGACTTGGGACTATTCACTAATGATATCTTAACAGAGGGTAATGTCAGGTCCCTCATGGGGTGTAATGAGTATTTATTACGCACTGCTTGGAACTAAAGGTACCTGTTATTATCATTGATGTGACGAATCACCTTTAGAAAAGAAATCAAAGCAACAAAATAGCAGCTTGTACATAACACAGGCACAATCAATGCGATAAACCTACTCTTAAGAGGGGAGGCTTAATCCTTGTTAGGTATAACTCTAGCATGAAAAATATTACTTGTGTCATATTTAGAGTTCAGGAACTCTATAATTGTAAGTATAAGTCCAACTTCTTATAAAGTCTTTATGAGATAACTTGTTTCTTGTTACACTCAGGGTTGAGACTGGGGGCTTTGTTTGATTTCAGACCCAAGGACAAGGATTGTCCCTCATCCTTCAGTTCCTATCTGGTATACCCTGTCCTCAACCCTGAACTTTAGAGCCCAGGGGCTCTGCTGCCCTTTCCCAGAGGATCTTCTTTATATAATCCAGACATTTTGGTCTCCTTGCACCCTCCTCTTTCTTCTCTTTCTGCACATTGTGCCCTTTCTTTCCTTGTTCCACCATCATGGGGACTTCCCTGGCTTAGGTCTTAGGAGCAGTGAACTCACCAGAGAGCAGCTTACCAATAAACTTGCATTTAATGTAATCTAATCTGGTTCGAATTGGTTCGTTTCGCCAGTGGAGAAATAATTTATCAGCCTTGATCATGCTATACCACTTTAGAGCTAAATAGTATCCCATCCTCCCCTGTTTAAAGAAAGTTTACCTTTGAGGCAAGATTTTTAAAGTGCACAGATGATTTTGGACTCACTTAGGAATCAGGATGTGAGGACTGAGCTTCTGTTTCTTCTGCCATAGCCTCTGGAGTCCCTGGAGTTAAGACCTGCATCACATATCTCAGAGTCTCACAACAGATTTTACACTTCACCCCACTGAGGAAAACAGGAGTGGTTTATTTTGAAAAAAGAAATAAATACTTCCTTTAAAATGCTTCCTTGTAGTGTTTACAGGAAATATTTCAAGCTGGTCTATTTCTGATTAAAGCATATATCTCATTAAATAATGGCATTTTCTAGGTTCCAACTGTCTCAGATAAGTTGAGTGAGTTTTCTATGTCAACTGAATTATTTTGATACCTTCAAAGATGCAGAAGAAAGGAAAGGTGAAGAAATAGATTGTAAAATGATTCACTAGATGGTTCAAGGAAAGAGTGAGGAGTCACTCAGTGGCTAAAATATGTTACACGCCACGTGAACATGGAGAACTGGCCACATACACAGTCCACATACTTTCTGTTCCTTCTAACTCGAATTACTTATGAGGACGCATTGTTCTTAAATTTAATTGCACCAGTTATAAAATATAAAAGTAATATTTATATCATAGATTTGTCAAGATTACACAGGATATTCTATAAGAAATTCCTATAGATACTCAAGACTTAGTTTGTACCTAGGACATATATGGATATTGTGGATGCATGCATATATTAGTAATTTTATGTTGTTTCAGTGTTAGAAATGTTCAGCGTTTCATGTTAGGCCAGTGCACTACCACTGAGACTGGCTCTAGTTTTTGTATTTCTTCCTTTTTTTTTTTAATGAGTCTTACCATATAGTTCAGGCTACTCTCAAATCACATACCTGTTCTCTAAGCTTCTTAAGTACTAACATTTGAGACAAGTACAACTCACTATCTATATCTGTGATTTTAAACATTTTATTGAATTTCCATTATTTTCAAGTGTCTAAAGTGTGTTTCTTTCCAATTTTGACCAAACAAAAAACTTGAGCATGAATGCAAGTTGCATACATACATACATATATGCCTGCCTACATGCATACATACATAGATATATACTTTATTATGATACAAGTGTGTAGATATAAACACTTCCTGGATTAGTTAAAAACTATTCTAAGGCATTTACCTTTTTTTGTCACTATTGTTATTTTTTAATGTTGTTTTGAGACAATATTTACTCTCTAGCTCAGGACAGCCTGGAATTCAAGGTAAACATCATGGCTAAGCCTCCTAAATGCTAGGATTACAGGTCTAGATCACAATACTTAATTAGAAAAGGGTGCTTTATGTAATTGGTTGAATATGTGATTTCTTTTATATATTTTATTTTTGTGTTTCACTCTTGGAGACCTTTATGTAAATGTAGTAAGGAACATTTTTTCTTTTTGTATAACAAACACAGATATCTACTGTAAATCTTAGAATATATGTGATCTCCTTATGTTAATATAATCAATAAATATCTCTAATATATAATTCAGAAAGCAAATTATAATTAAGTGTCATAGGGTGAATGAAATCTTTTGTTTCATAGCATTTATTGGTTTAATAGGAAAAAGCATGCTGCATCTTATTGAACAAGCTAACACCTTGACACGCTTAAGATTGCACCACGATGGAATGCAAAAACCATATGCTTCAGCTTCATACAACTGAATTTCTGAGCAATTGAAACCAACGGGAGGACTTGAGCGACATTTTAAAATTGTTTCTGTCCTCTGAGTGGTTTTCATTTAATCAGAATTATACTGTCTTTGGCCCCAGAGTCTTTTGAGGGAGCAAGGATAACAAGACATATGTCTTTTTATAACATTTTCATTCGTTAATGTCATAAGGTTGTCTTCACAGTGACTACAATGAGTTTACTCAAGGAAATTAAGTGCAACTGGAGAAAAAATAGGGCAAAAATGGATAGACTGGTAATAGAAATAAAATAAATTAAATATTACCCAATAGACTTTTGGCAAAATAAGCTTACCACTTTTGTCAAGTTTTGTTAAGGTAGCTATTTGGAGCATTGTCTGTGGAAGCTATGTTCATGGTTAAGGCCAATAATGAAGTAAGCAGCTTATGGGGACACAACATGGCTGACTTTATCAGTCCTTACTGCCAGGCATTTTCTGTCTCTCACCAATGATATGAGCTTTTTCTTTGCTCTTCTAGACTGGACTAATTCAGTCTGTTCTGTTTTATGCATGTAAATGTCAATCTGTTTACATTAGAGTTTACATTACCTTATAGTTTAGCTTGTAAACATAGGACAGAATGGATAAATGCCTGCAGTTTCCACACTGTTTTAACATCCTTTCCTGAATTCCTACCCACCCTTCTTTATCCTTGTGCAGTTCACAATTTTGAAGGAGAGAGAAGTGTGTTTCAACTTATTGACTTCTGCTTTCTTTTTTATTGAATATTTTATTTATTTTCAATACAGATGTCATCCCCTTTCCCCATTTCCCTTCCTAGAACCTCCTATCCATCCACCCTCCTCCTTTTGGCTCTTATACCATTTTAATTACATGCATGTATTAAGGTGAGTTCTAAGTTGAGGGACTAGCAATACAATAGATGCAAATAGTTAAGGAACAAGCAAGACAATAAACACAAATACTCAAAGAACAACTTAGCAGTAAACAAAGGCCCGTGAACACTCCCATGATCACTGTTTCTAGGGCCTTATCCGGATGACCAAAGTATCTGAGCCTATTTCCCTGTCCTAACCCAACGTCATTTTCATTTCTGAAGCCTACTTCCTTGTTCTAGCCAAAATTTAGATTCCTGTTTGAAATTACTTCTTGTTCTAGCCTAATATTTATATTGCCTGAAATTACTTCTTGTTCTAGCCTAATATTTATATTCCTGCCTGAAATTACTTCTTTGTTCTAGCCTAGATTTACATTCCTACCTAAAAATTGCTTCTTTGTTTAGCCTAATGTAAGATTCCTGCCTGAAGCTTTCTTCCTTGTCCTTGGCCAATGTCATATTCTTGCCAAGCAGCCCATTTCCTTGTCCTTGGCCCATGTCAGATTCTTGCCAAACAGCCCCAAGGGCTCTCCACCTCTCCTTCATTTTTATTTCATTAACAAGACTTAGCCTGTCTTAGGTGGTTCTAACAAGAATGCCTTCCTTATCCATCATGGAATATGCATTATGCAAAGTTTTCTGCTTTCAAGAATCAGTCAATTATCCTAGAATTTGTGTGCCTGGAAAGATGAGGCAGGAACCAAAGGGTACTTTTTTTTTTTTTTTTAATTTTAGGGTCTCAAGTTGTTCTTGATATTTCTGTTTTTATTTTTCCAGTCTACCTTTAGCTGATTTAGTTTTCTTCTTTCATCTGTCTTTGATTATTAGGAGGTAGAATCTTTTAATAGTTTTCTTATTCTTCTAGTGATTCAATTTCTATTGTTTTTCTCCTGGAAAAAAAGGAAAGGTATTTTATTATACAACTTATAAACAGTGAAATTAAATAAAAATACTTAAAAATTATAATATTAAACACTTTGAAATACACTTGAATGCTATCTTTGCAATAACATGTTTTTCACCTTTTTAATTACATGATACTTTTATATATTATAACAATGAGTTGAATTTGATTCCCATCAGGTGACTAAGTTATGTAATTATATGTACAACCATATGAAGTAGTAGTTTATAGTTTTATAAAGAAATAAATTTAAGTTATCAAGAAAGAAAGAAAAAAAATACTCATTGTCTTTCTCATTTGTGGAACCAAACACAGTAAGTCAATTAGTACTTCCTAGGATAAGAATTTAATTTCTGTTAGTTTACATCAAAGCTATAATTATTGATTATGTATTCTCACTCCATCTGCATATTTAAGTGTTCAAGAATTTCAGAGACAGTAAAACTGATTTTACGTTATCATTCTGCAATATAATTGAATTAGTTATTTTCATTTTAGGTGATTATGGACACAATACATGTTTACCTCCTTCTTTTCTTTCACCAGACCCACTTTGATGCTGTGCAGCAATGAGCAGAGGAGATGCACTCTATGTGTTCAGCTCCTTTGTCTTGAGACATCCTAGTCATCTTGCCCTGACAGTCAGTCTCTTTGCTATCATTTTGATGATGACTATAGTATAAACTTTTATATAGTCACATATACATCTCTCCAGCTTTCAGAATTTTAGATACATTTTCATGCTTGACTTTTTTCTTAGAACTCAGCATCTTAAATTTATAGCTTTATTTGGAAAGGAATGCCATTCACATTGATTATTACTATGTTATAATTAATGGTTTTCAAATGAATAAAATGTATATAATGGCAGACTTAGATTCTGTTTTGGCTTATCAAGGAATCTCTCTGAACTCAACACATTGCACCATGTTTGACTCTTAAGAAAATGTCTTCATAAATTAAAAGAAATAGAGATGGTATTAGGCTATCTCAGTTGTAAAGCACATGGATTTTCTAATGAGAAAAGTAGTGATATAGAATTAGGAGATGAATGTAAAGTTCCTGAGGTTTTCATGAATATCACTGAACTAAGAGTAGGAGAGGAATAATTTCATTAAATGTTCTAATTTGCTTTGTTGGGTTTTCACTCACTGTGCGTAAAATATGGCCAACTTATAATATCTATTTTCTCCATCATGTAACTAAATTGGGGTATGTGATTGACATTTTCTCTATGGTCTAGCATAATCTAACTGTAGAGTATCCATATCTTTTAAACAAATATTCTGTATAACTAAAAGTTATTCTTTTTCCTCCTTTTTCTTTTGTTTTCTGGTTACTTTTATTATTAATCTCTGCTTTTGCTGATTAGGTACTCAATTTAAGAATTGACAGAAATATGCTTTTCTTAAAATAGAAATCTCTTTTAAGAAACTTATTCAATTTCTGTACATTTCGTTTCTATTTTACACCTCATACATATTTAGTGTTATCAATGAATAGTGGATTCCATGATATTTTGCGGTCATAAGAGTTGGATTTAATGTTTTACTTGACATTATGTGTAAATTTTTTAATTAATTCTGAACCTGAGATCTTATGTATAAATTAAATTTGATTACTATTCAAAATAAGATATGCTTACTTCTATATGTTGTTAGTTTAACATCTGATTAACATTTCATAATATTTGTTTAAACTTCTTTGGATTCTGAATTTGTAACAGTTAAAAAAAAATATTGCCTAAGTGCCAGAATGAATGTTTTATGGAAATTCATCTGTAAAAGTGTAATTTTTCAGTGGTATGACTTTTGCTTTTGTCAGATGCAGGGAAAAGCTGAAGGGCCCTTGTGTGTGTCCTCGTGTGCATGGATCTTGGTTGCCTTGTTGGTCCCCAGTGTCCTCTCCGGGATGGGTCCCAAGGACCACTGCAGAGAAGCGCACACCGGAAGCTTGACTGTGTTCAAGTGGACACAGCTGGTCTCACACCCTAGTGGGAAGGAATTCATCCTGGTTTCTGGGGGGGGAGGGGGGAGGGAGGGGGGGCAGAGTTCTCTGGAAGGATCCCCGAGCCCGAGCCGGAGGCATCTAGGGATCGACTGGCCTCAATCCTGGGGATCTCAGACCCCTGGGACCACCGCAGAACGGAGGCGGCCAGTGTGCTGAGAGAGGCGAAGGGGAAGGGAGAGCTCTGGCTCTGAGCCTCACAGGAAGTGCTCACTTGGCTTGGAACAACTGGTTGTTGAAGAGGCGGTCCATGTGGCTGGAATGCAAAGAGCTCCTCCACAGCAGCAGCACCAATAACACGAGAAAGTCCTGCATGGCGTATTATTGTTGGTCTAGATGTGCACCCCCACTTAAGCCAGGGGGAGTGGACTTAAATAGGGAGGCGGAGAAGGAAGGATCTGGGAGGGAATAACCTAATTAGCCCTCTGGCCTTTAGGTAACTCATTAATATGGAAATCTCTCAAGGTTGAAGCCTGTAGCCACACCCTCTACCTGTAGCCCTATGTGACTAAAGGTGCAGATCAAATGGATATCTTGGACCAGGTGTCAGGAGTCTGGAATCTGAGGGCATGGAGAGATATGTGCCATCCCTAAACAGGCAATGGACACCTTGTTGAGTCTCTGGTTATCTCAAAGCCAGTGCTCTACCAGTGACCAATCATCCTTTCATGGTCCTACAGTCAGACAGTTTAATAAATATGGTATACAAAGAACATAACATGGGTAGTTTGTAGCTTAAGCATCAAAGCTACCCAGCAAGATCCTAAAGCTTATGCCTTGTACTAAGAAAAAAAAAATGTTGACATTTCTTGGCATTGATCATCTTAACTACATCTGTAAATTACTTTAAAAAATATTCATGTAAGATTTAATATCTACCAGCTACTGATAAAATAAATTTCCAGTTGGCTATGTAAACAAATATAAGAAATTTTAGAAAAAATATTTCAGAAAGATAATATTAAAATATATCTATCAATCATTTCATACATATGACTGACATTCACCATTCTTATATCCTTTGGTCCCCGAATGTTGATGGATTGAAGGGGTTGCTAGATCACTTCTTTGTAGAGGGGACTCCAGGCTATCCCTATGAAAATTAGAGACATGAAGTCTAGTCACCAAAGCAAGTGAATAGGCTTCAAGAGATACAAAGTACTTAACTGTATAAGAGAACAAAGAATCCATGAGGAAAGTCTGTGCACCAATGCTTCAGAAGTATGAATGTGGAAAAAGGTCACTAGTTACTGAGATTTAAAACTCTTTTATTGGTTACAACTTGCATCTGCTTGAATCTCTGGTGTGATATAGTAGTTTGCTTCTAATTTCTGTTCCTTGAAGAAACTTACAACCTTTGTATATCTGTTATTTTGGTGTTGATGTCTGTCCTTTGAGATGGTAGCTAATATTTCTTTTATATATTCAATGATTCTCAATGGTTCACATCTTTATACAGAGACATACTATTGTTATTGTTTTTAACATAGGACACCATGAAAATATTTTCCAAAGAATACTGTATTTTATTTTACTTGGAGGATAATAATAATATGTTAATGTTTTCCTCTTTTGTTACATGGATGGCGTGTAAATGTGCGTGTGTGCATGCATATATGTTCATACCTACGTGTGAGCATGCGTGTGTGTGTGTATGTGTGTGTTAGAGATTATCTCATATCATGTACACTAGGCTGGTCTTGAACATCTTGATCATCTTGTACATACGTTCTTCATACTGAGATCATAAACATGTACCACTACTCTAAGGTCACAATGTTTTTATAATAGCCTTCTCCCTAATACAAGTGAAATATATGCTACTGATAAGGTTCTTTTTCATAATGAAATGTTTATATATATATATATATATATATATATTTGGTTATATATAATTATAATTATATATATAATTATAATTCTATAATTATTTTTCTTGTCTCTTGTTATACTTATTAATCTATCAAATGTAAATATAGCTTACTGTTTTTAATATTAAAATATGCTAAATGATCTGTGTGACATAATCTAGTTTGAATTACATGGTAATATTAAGTATTTAATTATTTTCTGATTACATATTGACTAGAAAATTTTTTATTGTTCAATTTTTATACTTGTTTTTTCAGTAGAAATTTTTGAAGTACACTGGCTAATGAAATGTCATTAAAATTTTAAGAATTTTGATATATCTGAATTGACTTTTCTAAATTAAACAATAATTTCATAAATTTTTTACAGTTATCTAATATTGTATCATTTATAATTACATGTCTTATACTAGTTGCTATATTGTAAAAATACCTTAAATCTTTGCTATAATGGACCAGAATGACCATTTCAACAGTGAATTTTTTTTAAGTCATGACTTTAACATTCTGAAAGCAACTTACTGTAGAGCATATGTTGGCATCATCTCATACTGAAACCTTCACTCTTAACTCAGAGAGAAGATGAACTTGATACTATACATGGGCTTAAGAGAGATAGATTTATAGGCAATGGCCAGGACATGTTTCAAGTTGGGACTCATGAAAACATTTTGCTAAGAAGAAGTTAAACAAATCATCCTACTTACAAGAAGTGTGGAATTGTTTTATGAGTCCTGAGGATATCATTTCTGCATTGAAATGATTAACAAGTGACAGTATGTCTGTAGAATAAGGACTTCATCTTATTTTCCTTCAGGAAATTCTTTCTAACAGTGGTTGTTCATTCTCAAATTTGATATAAAATTGAGGTGAATAAATTAGAGTTACCCATGAGAACAGTCATTTAGCATTGAACTGTAGCTGGTATCCATATCTTTCTAACATTGTATCCTGTAGTTTAAATAGTTTTATGTCCATTCAATCATACAAATGTTTATAAATAGTACTCAAGTAAGAAATAATAGTGATGTTACAGTCATATCTCAAAATCTATTTGATAGTGCACATTTAATAAAAAATATTAAATACCAATGCGGTTTTCTGTTTTTAGATCTTTTTATAAATAAATAGTATCAGCAGAATCAAACCAGAAATTAATTATTAAGAGAAGGAAAGGCTTTGATTTCTTCTCCCTACTGAGAAAAACACTTTAATTCATAATGATACCACTTCTACAGCAGGGGCCAGACAAATGTAAAATAATATATTGAAGCAATCATAGTGATATCCTCATTTTCAAGCAATTCAGAATGTTTAAGAGATTACCTGCTGCCTCTCTGTCCCTCTATTTTTCCATAAGATAATTTTCTATAACTGAAAATAGATTCACAGAAGGAAGTATTGCATTTTTATTTCTCACTTTTTGCATTAATTTTTAGAATTAGAACTGACAATCACAGGAAGAAAGAATAAATTTAACTTGAAATGTTGTCAGTGTTCTGTTATTATATATTTCAAGTGAACTGCTAGAATTTATGGCTCTAAAACCTGTAAAATATTATTTGGATGTCAAGATACAAATCCATGCAACAGCCAATTAGCATTATGCTTTAAATTTTTAATTCTATCATGTAACACTTCAGCTGTGGAATATTAAGTAACAGTCAGGCTTTAACCCAATGTGTGTTTGGTGATTCTTGTGTTGGGTGTGGACTCATGCATTGTCAACTGAGCAGTTGAATATTTCTTCACATCAATGGAATCCTGTCACCATACTAAGGACAAATATCAAATATCTTTGTTATTTCTCTCCACATTTCTTTCCAAATGTGTCTAAACAACCTATTTTTTGGATAGCTTAAGCTAGTGATTGTCAAAACACTAAGTGCTATTCCCAAGTTAAGACATTGCATTCAATAACTTACATTCATGATGAAAAGTTATTGAAGTAAATATTTGAAAAGTGAAGGGCCTTGTGTGTGTCCCCGTGTGCATGGATTTTGTTGCCTTGTGGGCCCCCGGCCTCTGCCAGGGATGGGGAGTGTCCACTGCAGAGAAGCGCACACGGGAAAGCTTGACTGTTTTTCAAGTGGCACAGTGGTCTCACACCCTAGTGGGAAGTGAATTATCCTGGTTTTGGGGGGCGGAGGGGGGGGGGAGGGTGGGGCGAGTCTCTGGAAGGTCCCGGCCCCGGGCCCGAGGCTCAGGGTCGTGGCCTCATCCTGGGGATCTCAGACGCCCTGGGACCACCGCAGAACGGAGGCGGCCAGTGTGCTGAGAGAGGCGAAGGGGAAGGGAGAGCTCTGGCTCTGAGCCTCACAGGAAGTGCTCACTTGGCTTGGAACAAACTGGTTGTTGAAGAGGCGGTCCATGTGGCTGGAATGCAAAGAGCTCCTCCACAGCAGCAGCACCAATAACACGAGAAAGTCCTGCATGGCGTATTTATTGTTGGTCTAGATGTGCACCCATTAAGCCAGGGGGAGTGGACTTAAATAGGGAGGCGGAGAAGGAAGGATCTGGGAGGGAATAACCTAATTAGCCCTCTGGCCCTTAGGTAACTCCCTTAATATGGAAATCTCTCAAGTTGAAGCCTGTAGCCACACCTCTACCTGTAGCCCCTATGTGACTAAAGGTGCAGATCAAATGGAATCTTGGACGGTGTAGGAGTCTGGAATCTGAGGGCATGGAGAGATATGTGCCATCCCTAAAACAGGCAAATGGACACTGTTGAGTCTCTGGTTATCTCAAAGCCAGTGCTTACCAGTGACCAATCATCCTTTCATGGCCTACAGTCAGACAGTTTAATAAATATGGTATACAAAGAAATAACATGGGTAGTTTGTAGCTTAAGCATCAAAGCTACCAGCAAGATCCTAAAGCTTATGCCTTGTACTAAGAAAAAAAATGTTGACATTTTTGGCATTGTTTATCTTAAACTACATCTGTAAATTACTTTAAAAAATATTCATGTAAGATTTAATATCTACCAGCTACTGATAAAATAAATTTCCAGTTGGCTATGTAAACAAATATAAGAAATTTTAGAAAAAATATTTCAGAAAGATAATATTAAAATATATCTATCAATCATTTCATACATATGACTGACATCCCCATTTTATATCCTTTGGTCCCCGAAAAGTTGATGGATTGAAGGGGTGCTAGATCACTTCTTTGTAAGGGGACTCCAGGCTATCCTATGAAAAATTAGAGACATGAAGTTAGTCACCAAAGCAAGTGATAGGCTTCAAGAGATACAAAGTACTTAACTGTATAAGAGAACAAAGAATCCATGAGGAAAGTCTGTGCACCAATGCTTCAGAAGTATGAATGTGGAAAAAGGTCATAGTTACTGAGATTTAAAACTTTTTATTGGTTACAACTTGCATCTGCTTGAATCTTGGTGTGATATAGTAGTTTGCTTCTAATTTCTGTTCTTGAAAGAAACTTACAACTTTGTATATCTGTTATTTTGGTGTTGATGTCTGTCCTTTGAGATGGTAGCTAATATTTCTTTTATATATTCAATGATTCTCAATGGTTCAATCTTTATACGAGAGCATACTATTGTTATTGTTTTAACATAGGACACCATGAAAATATTTTCCAAAGAATACTGTATTTTATTTTTCTTGGAGGATAATAATAATATGTTAATGTTTTCCTCTTTTGTTACATGGATGGCGTGTAAATGTGCGTGTGTGCAGATATATGTTCATACCTACGTGTGAGCATGCGTGTGTGTGTGTATGTGTGTGTTAGAGATTATCTCATATCATGTACACTAGGCTGGTCTTGAACATCTTGATCATCTTGTACTACGTTCTTATACTGAGATCATAAACATGTACCACTACTCTAGGTATAATTATATATATAATTATAATTCTATAATTATTTTTCTTGTCTCTTGTTTATACTTATTAATCTATCAAATTAAATATAGCTTACTGTTTTTAATTTAAAATATGCTAAATGATCTGTGTGACATAATCTAGTTTGAATTACATGGTAATATTAAGTATTTAATTATTTTCTGATTACATATTGACTAGAAAATTTTTTATTGTTCAATTTTATACTTGTTTTTTCAGTAGAAATTTTTGGAAGTACACTGGCTAATGAAATGTCATTAAAATTTTAAGAATTTTGATATATCTGAATTGACTTTTCTAAATTAAACAATAATTTCATAAATTTTTTACAGTTATCTAATATTGTATCATTTATAATTACATGTCTTATACTAGTTGCTATATTGTAAAAATACCCTCGTTTAAATCTTTGCTATAATGGACCAGAATGACCATTTCAACAGTGAATGTTTTTTAAGCCATGACTTTAATATTCTGAAAGCAACTTACTGTAGAACATATGTTGGCATCATCTCATACTGAAACCTTCACTCTTAACTCAGAAAGAAGATGAACTTGATACTATACATGGGCTTAAGAGAGATAGATTTATAGGCAATGGCCAGGACATGTTTCAAGTTGGGACTCATGAAAACATTTTGCTAATAAGAAGTTAAACAAATCATCCTACTTACAAGAAGTGTGGAATTGTTTTATGAGTCCTGAGGATATCATTTCTGCATTGAAATGATTAACAAGTGACAGTATGTCTGTAGAATAAGGACTTCATCTTATTTTCCTTCAGTAAATTCTTTCTAACAGTGGTTGTTCATTCTCAAATTTGATATAAAATTGAGGTGATAAATTAGAGTTACCCATGAGAACAGTCATTTAGCATTGAACTGTAGCTGGTATCCATATCTTTCTAACATTGTATCCTGTAGTTTAAATAGTTTATGTCCATTCAATCATACAAATGTTATAAATAGTACTCAAGTAAGAAATAATAGTGATGTTACAGTCATATCTCAAAATCTATTTGATAGTGCACATTTAATAAAAAAATATTAAATACCAATGCGGTTTTTCTGTTTTTAGATCTTTTTATAAATAAATAGTATCAGCAGAATCAAACCAGAAATTAATTATTAAGAGAAGGAAAGGCTTTGATTTCTTCTCCCTACTGAGAAAAACACTTTAATTCATAATGATACCACTTCTACAGCAGGGCCAGACAAATGTAAAATAATATATTGAAGCAATCATAGTGATATCCTCATTTTCAAGCAATTCAGAATGTTTAAGAGATTACCTGCTGCCTCTCTGTCCCTCTATTTTTCCATAAGATAATTTTCTATAACTGAAAATAGATTCACAGAAGGAAGTATTGCATTTTTATTTCTCACTTTTTGCATTAATTTTTAGAATTAGAACTGACAATCACAGGAAGAAAGAATAAATTTAACTTGAAATGTTGTCAGTGTTCTGTTATTATATATTTCAAGTGAACTGCTAGAATTTATGGCTCTAAAACCTGTAAAATATTATTTGGATGTCAAGATACAAATCCATGCAAAGCCAATTAGCATTATGCTTTAAATTTTAATTCTATCATTAACACTTCAGCTGTGGAATATTAAGTAACAGTCAGGCTTTAACCCAATGTGTGTTTGGTGATTCTTGTGTTGGGTGTGGACTCATGCATTGTCAACTGAGCAGTTGAATATTTCTTCACATCAATGGAATCCTGTCACCATACTAAGGACAAATATCAAATATCTTTGTTATTTCTCTCCACATTTCTTTCCAAATGTGTCTAAACAACCTATTTTTCTTGGATAGCTTAAGCATAGTCATTGTCAAAACACTAAGTGCTATTCCCAAGTTAAGACATCTGTCATTCAATATCTTACATTCATGATGAAAAGTTATTGAAGTAAATATTTGAAGATAAATTTGAAAAAGTCACAAACATTTTACAAAATATCTACTATATACTATAAATATTATATCACAAACCTACCTTATATTAAAAACATATCAAAAGAACATTTTCAGGAGATAGATTCTAAAAATTGAAATGATTTTTGGTTTGGTTCCCAGTGCAAAAAAAGCATAATTTTCTTTAAAAAAAAAAAATCCCAGCATCTTATAACTTCCAAATTTCTGTTAGAAATGTCAGTAATATTTATGTTATTTTATTTATAACCATGAAATTGCACTTTAATTATTTCTTTCTCATACTCATCAAACCCATCACAAGATTATGTCTAACTTTAGTAATGTTTTGTCATGAAATCATTTTCCCGTTCCCATTGAGAGAACACGGGTCACATCTGCCCTTTTCATTTGGGCAGCATGCAATTTTTACCACATGCTTGGTACTTCTTCCCAAAGTAGATTTGATCAGAGTGCTTTCTTTTCCCAAAACATCAGTCTATTTTACTTTCAAATTTATATGCAAAATTCTCTTACTGACAATGACAAAATTATGAAATTTTGTAGTATTTAAACTTTAAACATGGTTTTTATATTTTGTCAAGATAGTTTTCTTTCAGTCTAGTCTCTATAAGTCCAGTATCTTCTCAGGCATTAACTCAAGTGTATTAGCTAGAGCAAAGCACCTCTACTTATTCCTGTTGATTCTTACTTTCTACCTGACAATCTGAAGCATTAATTCCATATCCTTTTCCTGGCTTCTGTGTATAATGTCTCTACTTTATTTAACTCATTCTAGAGAATTTGAAGACATGTGGTTGATCTATGAAACTCTTGTGTGTCTTCTAGATAATACACATGATACAATAGACTCTTCACCACTGGTTCTCAATGTGTGGGTCATGACTCCCTTTTGGGGGGTGAATGACTCTTTCACAGGTTACCTGAGAGCATTCTGCATATCAGATGTTTACATTACGATTCATAACAGTAGCAAAATTACTGTTAGGAAGCAGCAACAAAAATAATTTTATGGTTGAGTATCATCACCACATGAGAAGCTGTATTAAAGCATCAGGAAGGTTGAGACAGACTGCTCTACATGACAGGTAGCCTCTGTCCTTATAGAAAACAGAGCTCAATAAGGAAAATGCCCAGTTAAAAACCGAAATTTCAATTTTGTTCGTGGTTTGATGAATAGTCTGAAATTCAGTGTTCTCCAAACGTGCCCACTTATTTGTCATTGCTCCTCCAAATATGTCTGCTTTTCCCGTTATTCTCTTTTCATTCTATTTTAACGCTGATATTTTATTCGCTTCTAAACCTTACCAAACTTCATCCATTAATTATTTTCCAATCACTTCTACAAAAAAAATCAATTAGTTATATTTCTGCTACCTTACTTGGTCTACTTCTTAGCAAATATAGTCTGAAGTCTTTTACTAGGGTTTATTTAAAACTATAGTAAGAGTTTCATTTAAATTTAATTGAGAAAATTTATATTACAAAATGATATATTATCACATGTAAGCTTACAAGTCCAATTCAGAAATGTTAATTCAGAAACTGTGGGAATGAATTGACTACTTATGTATTAAAAATCTTTCCAAGTGATTCTCATGTGCACAATAGTTTAGGAGTCATTGATTTTATATAATATGAGGCTAGTGTATATCTTTTGAATTTATTTAAATTAATGAACATGAAACTTGATTTATGAAAAATATTTTTATGTAATGCTTTATTCAGTCATTTAATTTAAAGAACAATAAAATACATTTAACTTAAACCAAAAAAAGTTGTAACTTTTTGAAAACAAAATTCTCTGGGATGGAAAGTAAGAAAAATATTTTATTGCAGAGCATAAATTAGCTAAGAAAATAGACGATATGTTCTGTATGAATTAAAATTTCTACTGTGGAAGATCTATCCTATAGGATGTCAAATATATAAGGCCATAGTAAAATAATCATTGTCAATTAAAGCCTTCTTGGTTTTAGAAACAAATGAAAGTAAATAAAGAAGACAGGATAAAGACTATGTCAAGATTTCAGCTAAGTGTTTCAAGACTGTGATACTAGGCTTGAGGTAAGCTGGAATCACTACATTAATTATTCAATAATCCATAATATTTTGTTTGATAAATAGAAGTGGAGTCAAGCACTGAGACAAGAATGACAAGAAATATACCCATCTTACTATTGTCGAAAATAATGTCATTTGCTTACTCTTTTTATTCTTTTATTTATGTTTTGATTTTTGTTTTTGATTTGGTTATTGTTGTTTTCTATCTTTTGACAAAGACTCAGAGGGAGTAGGGGGAGAGAGGAGAGAGATAGGTACAGAGAGACAGAGAGACACAGAGAGAAACGAGACCAAGAATGAAACTGAGTGTTATGAGAGATCTGGAAGAGTTTTTGGAGAAGAAAGAAAATGATCAAAACATATTGTATACAGCTCAGTCTCCATGTAGGTCCCCCAACAATTGGAGTAGGGCCTGTCCCTAAAGCTGTTGCTTGTCTATGGAATCCATTCCCCAACTGAGTGACTTCTCTGGCCTCAGTGGGAAAGGATGTCCCTGATCCTGGAGGGATTTGATGCACAGTGGTGGGGGAATACCGAGGGGCAGGGCCCACTTCTCAGAGAAGGGGGAGGGACTCTGTATGTGTATGTGTATGTGTGTGTGTGTGGGGGAGCTGAAGGAGTGTCAACAATACAATGTAAAATTGAATAAATCAATAAAAAAAAATAATTAATGCAAAAATTTAAGTACAATTATTTAAAAATACCTATCCACCAGAGCACATTGTTATTTAATTCTAGATACATTAGAAGTACCTCATGGAATGGGAAAAAATAATCCAAAATACAAAACCAGTGCCTGAAACTCGTAGTATTTAAACAAATATTAGTATTCAAAGTTAAGAATAAGATGCTTATATTTGCTAAATTTCTGGACAGTTGGACAAATGGAAGTCCTCACACTTCCATAGTATGATGGGTCCCAAAGCTGACATAATAATAGAACATTGGATTCACCTACTCTGAGAATGGTCCTTTAAACACTGGCATGGTCTCTATTACTTTGGGTACTATAGTATTTACTTAAAGCAATAGTCTAAAATACAAGGATCATTATTATAAAAGAATCTGTGGAATCTGTCTGGAAGTTAAGTTATAATGAATGAACCACCTAGGTAAATATGATGAAATTACTAAATAAATACTCCTAAAGTGTTTCATTGTTTTATTCGTATTAACTATGTATTTCTAATATTTACTCAGCCTGGCATTTACCCTTTACTACTTATGTGCCTAGTGCCCTTAGATCAGAAAGGGAGTAGGATCCGTAGAACTGACATTACTTACAGTTTTCAGTCACCAGATAGCTGCTAGGAATTGAATGCAGACCCTCAAAAAGAGCAGCCATTGTTCTTAATCGCTGAGCCATCTCTACAGTCACTATTTCTTCTTTTAAATGTAAACATAAGATCCAAATTCAAAATAAAATGTCCAGCTTGCAGTAGATGACATGCATAGTACATTTATCTTTTACTTCTCCCTAATTGAATTCAGAGCAACATACATCAGGTTGTGTTATGTGCTAATAAACAATGTGTAGAAGCAACTCATATTACCGGAGGCTCTTTGCCTTTGCTTCTGTTAGCCATAAATTCATTATTTTAATGTAGTACTAGCATGTAACTTTCTGAAAATGCTGGAACAATTGAAAGGGTTGTTGAAATTATGTGATATGGATCACTATTAGTTATATTAAAATAGTAATGCAAAATAACATTTTATATAATAGAGAAGGGTCAGGAAATAGACACATAAGTAAGTGAAGGGCACAGGTAATTTAATTTTTTTCTCTTGTTTTCTTGTGCCTGTTCTTCAATATAGAAGTGGCCTCTGTCCTACCTCATTAATTAAATAAAAACACCAACTGTTCTCACATGATCAGACATTTAATGAGGAGATGATGACCCCATGGGAATCTTTCCAAAACAGTGCTTCTAACTTGGAAGTCAATATTACTGTGAGGGTATCTTGTGTTCCTCCAAAATGTACTTTATAGTTAAATTAATATAATGATTAACATTTGCTAATTTGGTGTCCTTCGAGTGTTTAAACATCAGAGGGCAGTGATTTTGTCTGTAGTTCATAGCTATGTCCACTGTGTCTGGATATTCATTTGGAACACAGTAAAGCACTTAAAATCATGAAAAACTTAGTCTCACACATATTTTAGGTGGCCATATCATTTATAATACTCTAAGATTTAAGATTGTTTTGTTTGTTTGTTTTGCTCTATACTTACAGAGATGATCATTAGAGTGCTATTTTTGTTGTGGTAACTTGTTTTACATGCTTGGTTTTTATTTCTAGTTTAGAAGTCCATCCAAAATGCTACTGTTGATTCCATCTCTAAAAATGCTTTCATCTAAGGTCCATAGAAAACTGTGGTACTGTGAATCAGAGCTCATATACAGAAATGAATTGAATACTCTTCTAGGTTTGTTATTGTCTGTAAGGTCTCTTCAGTCATAAGAAGACCAGTGCTCTATAGTTGTTTACTTTGCTTCGTGGTAAATTCTCTTCAGCTGTTCCTCCACTCTGCATCTTTTCTAGGCTGATATTAACAGCTTTTTGTTTCTTCACTGATGGTTGTTATTTTACACATCTTTGTAGGTGGTTGTTTTCCAAAAATAAAGGTTTGGATCAAAACAACTTAGTCAGTGATTTATGTGTAGACTGTCCTGTTTTTTTTTCTGACCTGCTGTCTTTCATAGACTGAACTGTTCCTTAGAATTTTTAGCTTATAAACACTGGAGGAAACTAATTTTTTGACTTGCAGGCAGCTTTATTTCTTTAGAAAAACTTTAATTCTCTGAACAGGCCAAAATTTCCAGGATTAAAATGCAACGAAATCACTTTATTAAGTTTCTTTCCTGCCAAATCTTTGTCATATAAGTAAAACAAATTCTGAAAATGCTGTTTCTTTCGGAAGGAGTTGTATAATGCACATAGAATTCCTATTTTGCCTTTCTGTAAAGGAATAGGATAATATTTAAAGCTGAAATTAGCCTTATGGCTATTTGTATAGAATGCATTACTAACCTTCTTTCATAGGGGAGCAGTATGACTTTATATTGACCACCAGAATGCATTCTAGTTTCAGGGTGGTTCCCAAATGGTGTTCTTCTTTAATTTTTCAAACTTCATTCATTTAAAAGTAAAGTATATCTAATATTTTACTAAAACTGTAAGATATTTTCTTTCCCATTTTTGTAAGGTTTCATCTTTATTGTATATACACACTAAGGTACTTGTTTTTTTTTTACATATCTTATATTATACTGATTGACAAATGGTTGAAATAGCATGGTAGAATTAAGAAATAAAAAAGAACAAGAAATGAAAGACACTACTATACTTGATTGTCCTTAATATTGCTATTCTGGAGACCCAAGATAAAACCTGGAAATTAATTGAATGGTTAGAATGATGAACTATTTGGAACCAAATAACTTTAAAGTGTCCATGAAAAAGATAAGTGGGTATGCCTGTAAGTATGGCTTTTATTTAGCTATATGAATTAAATACCATTTGTGACTTTACAGACCTGAGAAATTTATCTCTCCTTTTAGCCAGGGTCTTGCTGTTGCCCATGATGGCACAAAACTTGTGATCCTTCTGTTTCAGTTTGCCAGTTGGTAAGATTACAGGTATATATCACTATGGCTTGCCTCACTCGTTCATTTAATAAAAACTAATCACCCAAATCTTCTAGCACATCTACCTTTAAAATCCACTCCAGTGATTATACTGAGTAGACAGCTAGTCATGTGATCTGTTTGTTCCTCACCACAGGAGCAATACCTCACATTAGTAAGAAAAATTTAAACCTCTCCTAGGAATCTGAGAATGAACTATGTAGATGCTTCTTAGTCTCAAGTTCCTTGAATTTGGTTTAGAACAGCCATATTAGGCTAAAATAGAGAACAAAACGAAACCAAACCTGATCAATACTATCAATGCACAAAGAGAAAAGAGGATATGTAGAGTTGTAAAATGAATATACAATTATTCTATTTAAAATTAAAATCACTAAACCATTTGTGTAGAAAAATGATTTAAAGGGTTTGTTGCTCAATTTTAATGAACATTTATTTGAATGATACTTTAACTTATAGTAACTTTGCCTTTCCGATCTACCACAAATATCTGGAAATTAAACCTGATAGTGCTGAGTTGTATGGGTAAATAGACTGAGAAATCTGTGAGATGCTAGCCAGTAAACAGTGTTCCAAAATGGTTTCTGCTTTACTTCCTGCTTCCAGTTCTATTTCCTCTCCAAGTTATTTCTGGTCATGTTTTTATAATTAGAAATAAGACACTTGGCAAGAATTGTAAGTAATAGAAAAAATGAATAACCAGTTCAAGAAGTAAACATATTCTTAAGGAATTTGATGAAGTGAGGCATAAAAAAAATCAAGTGTCAATGTTGATTTTTTTCCATTGAAATAAAAGAGTTTGAAAAAAATGTATGGAATTTGGGACTTGTGAATATATGCTGGGCTTTAGTAAATCTATTTTATAAGTGCAATTTTAATAGACTCAGTTAGACACCTAAACTAAGAAAGGCAAATGCCACTTCTTTTGAGGATATTTGTAAAGCATAATTATCTGTCATTTTTATTTTTATTTTTTTTTATTGGAAATTTTATTTATATTTCAGATATTCTCCTTACCCCATTTTCCCCTCCCTCCCAGGAACTCCCTGTCCCATCCCCCTCTCCAGCTACTATGAGGGTGTCTCCCCCACCTACCCCCAACCGCACCTACCTCCCCACCCTCGAATTCCACCACCCCCACGACGTCCAGCCTTCATGGGACCAATGATCTCTTCTCCCACCTATACCTCCCTTGCATATATAACTTGAGCCATGGGTCCCTCCCTAAGCGCAACCAGGCTGGGGCTCTGGTTGGTTGGTATTTTTCTCCTCATGGGTTTCGAATCCTTTCAAATCCTTCAGTCTTCACTCTAACTCCTTTATTGGAACCCAAGATCAGTTTAATGGTTAGTGGTGAGCATCTGCCTCTGAATATGTCAGACTCTTGCAGACCTCTAAGGAGACAGCTATATCAGGTCCTGTCAGCATGTACTTCCTGACATCCACATCAACATCTACCTTTGGTGACTGCACATGGTATGGATACCCAGGTTGAATGGTCTGCAGACGGTCCCTCCTTCAGTTTCTGTCCTGCATTTTGTTTCCATATTTGCTCCCTGAGTATTTTGTTACTCCTTCTAAGAAGGACTGAAGCTCCCCAACTTGGTCTTCATTCTTCATGAGCTTTATGTGGTCTGTGAGTTGAAACTTGGGTATTTCAAGCTTCTGGGCTAAAATCCAATAATCAAGTGAATACCATGTGTGTTCTTATGTGATTGGGTTACTTCACTTAAAATGATATTTTCTAGTTCCATCCATTTACAGAAGAATTTACCAAATCCATTGTTTTTAATAGCTGAGTAATATTCCATTGTGTAAATGTACCACAGTTTTTGTATCCATTCTTCTGTTGAAGGGCATCTGGGTTCTTTCCAGTTTCTGGCTATTATAAATAAAGCTGCTATGAACATAGTGGAGCATATGTCCTTGTTATGTGTTAGAGCATCTTCTGGGTATATGCCCAGGAGTGGTATAGCTGGGTCCTCAGGTAGTGAGGAACCACCAGACTGTTTTCCAGAGTGGTTGCACCATCTTGCAATCCCACCAACAATGGAGGCGTGTTCCTCTTTCTCCACATCCTCACCAGCATCTACTATCACCTGAGTTTTTGATCTTAGCCATTCTGACTGGTGTGAGGTGGAATCTCAGGGTTGTTTTGATTTGCATTTCCCTGATGACCAAGGATGCTGAACATTTCTTTAGGTGCTTCTTGGCCATTCTCATTTCCTCAGTTGAGAATTCTTTGTTTAGCTCCATACCCCATTTTTTAATAGGGTTACATGGTTGTCTAGAGTCTAATTTCTTGAGTTCTTTGTATATATTGGATATTAGTCCTCTATCAGATGTGGGATTGGAAAAGATCTTTTCCCAATCTGTTGGTTGCCATTTTGTCCTATTGACAGTGTCCTTTGCCTTACAGAAACTTTGCAATTTTATGCAGTCCCCTTTTTCAATTCTTGATCTTAGAACATAAGCCATTGGTGTTCTGTTCAGGAACTTTTCCCCTGTGCCTAAGTATCCAAGGGTCTTCCCACCCTCTCTTCTATTAGTTTTAGTGTGTCTGGTTTTGTGAAGGTCCTTTATCCACTTGGACTTGAGCTTTGTACAAGGAGATAAGAATGGATAAATTTGCATTGTTCTGCATGTTGTCCTCCAGTTGAACCAACACCATTTGTTGAAAATGCTGTCCTTGTTCCACTGGATGGTTTTAGTAACTTTGTCAAAGATCAAATGACCATAGGTATGTGGGTTCATTTCTGGGTCTTCAACTCTATTCCACTGATCTTCCTGCCTGTCTCTGTACCAATACCAGGCAGTTTTTACCACTATTGCTCTGTAGTACAGCTTGAGGTCAGGGATGGTGATTCCTCCAGAATTCTTTTATTGTTGGGAATAGTTTTCGCTATCTTGAGTTTTTTGTTATTCCAAATAAATTTGAGAATTTCTCTTTCTAGCTCTGTAAAGAATTGAGTTGGTATTTTAAGTGGGGATTGCATTGAATCTGTAGATTGCTTTTGGCAAGATGGCCATTTTTACTATATTAATCCTGCCGATCCATGAGCATGGGAGATCTTTCCATTTCCTGAGATCATCTTCAATTTCTTTCTTCAGAGACTTGAAGTACTTGTCATACAGATCTTTCACTTACTTGGTTAGATTCACACCAAGGTATTTTATATTATTGTGACTATTGTGAAGGGTGTCGTTTCCATAATTTGTTTCTCAACCAGTTTATCTTTTGAGTAGAGGAAGGCTACTGATTTGTTTGAGTTAATTTTATACCAGCCACTTAGCTAAAGTTGTTTATCAGGTTTAGGAGTTCTCTGGTGGAAGTTTTGGGGTCACTTAAGTATACTATCATATCATCTGCAAATAGTGAAATTTTGACTTCTTCCTTTCCAATTTGTATCCTTTTGACCTCCTTTTGTTGCCTAATTGCTCTGGCTAGGACTTCCAGCACTATACTGAATAAGTAGGGGGAGATTGGGCAGCCTTGTCTAGTCCCTGATTTTAATGGGATTGCTTCAAATTTCTCTCCATTTAGTTTGATGCTGGCTACTCGTTTGCTGTATATTGCTTTTACTATGTTTAGGTATGGGTCTTGAATTCCTGATCTTTCCAAGACTTTTACCATGAAGGGATGTTGAATTTTGTCAAGTGCTTTCTCAGCATCTAGTGAGATGATCATGTGGTTTTTTTCTTTGAGTTTGTTTATGTAGTGGATTACATTAATGGATTTCCGAATATTGAACCATCCCTGCATTCCTGGGATAAAGCCCACTTGATCATGATGAATGATTGTTTTGATGTGTTCTTGGATTCGGTTTGCTAGAATTTTATTGAGTATTTTTGCATTGATATTCATAAGAGAGATTGGTCTGAAGTTCTCTTTATTGTTGGGTCTTCATGAGGTTTAGGTATGAGTGTGATTGTAGCTTCATAGAACGAATTGGGTAATGTTCCTTCCGTTTCTATTTTGTGGAATAGTTTGAAGAGAATTGGTATTAGGTCTTTCTTGAAGGTCTGATAGAATTCTGCACTGAAACCATCTGGTCCTGGACTTTTTGGTGGGGAGACTTTTAATGACTGCTGCTATTTCTTTAGGGGTTATGGGACTGTTTAGATGGTTTATTTGCTCCTCATTTAACTTTGGTACCTGGTATCTGTCTAGAAAATTGTCTGTTTCATCCAGATTTTCCAGTTTTGTTGAGTATAGGCCTTTGTAGTAGGGTCTGGTGATTTTTTGAATTTCCTTAGTTTCTGTTGTTATGTCTCCCTTTTCAGATCTGAATTTATTAATTTGGATACTGTCTCTGTGCCCTCTGGTTAATCTGGCTAAGTGTTTATCTATCTTGTTGATTTTCTCAAAGAACCAACTCCTGGTTTTGTTGATATCTTATATAGTTCTTTCTGTTTTTACTTGGTTGATTTCAGCCCTGAGTTTGATTATTTCTTGACGCCTACTCCTCTTGGGTGTATTTGCTTCTTTTTGTTCTAGAGCTTTCAGGTGTGCTGTCAAGTTGTTAATGTGTGCTCTCTCCAATTTCTTTTTGTAGGCACTTAGAGCTATGAGTTTTCCTCTTAGCACTGCTTTCATGGAGTCCCACAAGTTCTGGTATGATGTTTCCTCATTTTCATTAAATTCTAAGAAGTCTTTAATTTCTGTCTTTATTTCTTCCTTGACTACGTCATCATTGAGTAGAGCATTGTTCAGTTTCCACATGCATTTGTGTTTTCCATCGGTTTTGTCATCACTAAAGACCAGCTTTAGTCCGTGGTGTTCTGATAGGATGCAAGGGATTACTTCAATCTTTTTGTATCTGTTGAGGACTGTTTTGTGACCTATTATATGATCTGTTTTGGAGAAGGTACCATGAGGTGCTGAGAAAAAGGTATATTCTTTTGCTTTAGGATGAAATGTTCTGTAGATATCTGTTAAATCCATTTGGTTCATAACTTCTGTTAATTTCAATGTGTCTTCATTTAGTTTCTGTTTCCATGATCTGTCCATTGCAGAGAGCAGGCATTAAAATCCTCCACTATTATTGTGTGATGTGCAATGTGTGCTTTGAGCTTTAGTAAAGTTTCTTTTATGTATGTGGGTGCCCTTATATTTGGAGCATAGATGTTAAGAATTGACAGTTCATCTTGGTTGAGTTTTCCTTTGATGAGTATGAAATGTCCTTCCTTATCTTTTTTGATTACTTTTGGTTGAAAAATCGATTTTATTTAATATTAGAATGGCTACTCTAGCTTGTTTCTTGGGACCATTTGCTTGGAAAATTGTTTTCCATCCTTTTACTCTGAGGTAGTGTCTGTCTTTGTTACTGAAGTGTGTTTCCTGTATGCAGCAAAATTCTGGGTCCTGTTTATGTATCCAGTTTGATAGTCTACGTCTTTTTATTGGAGAATTGAGTCCATTGATGTTAAGAGATATTAAGGAAAAATTAGTGTTGCTTCCTATTATTTTTGTTATTAGAGGTGGAATTATGTTTGTGTAGCTATCTTCTTTTGGGGTTGTTGGAAGATGACTTCCATGATTTTTCTAGGTTGTATTTTCCTTTTGTTGGCGTTTTTCATCAATTATTCTTTGAATTGCTGGCTTTGTGGGAAGATATTGTGCAAATTTGATTTTGTCATGGAATATCTTGGTTTCTCCATCTATAGTGATTGAGAGTTTTGTTGCGCATAGCAGTCTGGGTTGGCATTTGTGTTCCCTTAGGGTCTGTATGATATCAGACCAGGATCTTCTGGCTTTTATAGTCTCTGGTGAATGTCTGGTGTAATTCTTATAGGTCTGCCTTTATATGTTACTTGACCTTTTTCCCTTACTGCTTTTAGCATTTTTTCTTTGTTTTGTGTATTTGATGTTTTGATTATTATGTGACCGGAGGTATTTCTTTTCTGGTCTATTCTATTTGGTGTTCTGTAGGCTTCTTGTATGCTTATGGGCATCTCGTTCTTTAGGTTGGGGAAATTTTCCTCTATAATTTTGTTGAAGATATTTACTGGCCCTTTAAGTTGGAAATCTTCACTCTCATCTATACCTATTATCCTTAGGTTTGGTCTTCTCATTGTGTCTTGGATTTCCTGGATGTACTGGGTTAGGAGCTTTTGTATTTTGCATTTTCTTTGACAGTTGTGTCAATGTTTTCCATGGTATCTTCTGCGCATGAGATTCTCTTTCTATCTCTTGTATTCTGTTGGTGATGCTTGTGTCTTTGACTCCTGATCTCTTTCCTATATTTCCTATCTCCAGGGTAGTCTCCCTTGAGATTTCTTTATTGTTTCTGTTTCCATTTTCAGATCCTGGATGGTTTTGTTCAATTCCTTCACCTATTTGGTTGTGTTTTCTTGCAATTCTTTAGGGGATTTTTGTGTTTCCTCTTTAGTGCTTCTACCTGTTTACCTGTGTTCTCTTGTAATTCTTTTAAAGGATTTTTGTGTTTCCTCTTTAAGGGCTTCTACCTGTTTACCTGTGTTTTCCTGTATTTCTTTAAGGGAGTTACTTATGTCCTTCTTAAAATCCTCTATCATCATCATGAGAAGTGATTTTAATTCTGAATCCTGTTTTTCCTGTGTGATGGAGTATCCAGGGCTTGCTATGGTGGGAGAACTGGGTTCTGATGATGTCAGGTAACTTTGGTGTCTGTTGATTGTGTTCTTGCGCTTGCCTTTCACCATCTGGTTGACTCTAGTGTTACCTGTGCTCACTGTGTCTGACTGGATTCTGTCTTTCCAGTTATATTGCTTATATCAGATCTCTTCAGATTCCAGATGTCTCTGTGTTCCTGTGATCCTAAGCTCCTGCGTGGAAGGATGCCTGGGGCTCAGGCTACTCTGGGATCCTGAAATCCTGCTTCCCTGAGTGTAGCAGCTCCTCTAGGATGGCACAGGATAAGGTGTCTCCACTGGAACCTACCAGCTAGGTGTTCACTGCTCTCAGGGAGTGGCTCCTCTAGAATGGCTCAGGGTAAGGTGTCTCCACAGGAGCAGGCCGGCTCAGTGTCTACCCTAGCCACAAGGACCAGGCTTGGGGCAGAAAGGAAGTGATATTCCTCTGCTCTGAGTGCAGCGGTTCCTCTAAGATGGCTCAGGATCAGGTGTCTCCACAGGAGCAGATCAGCTCGGTGTCTGCCCCAGCCAGAAGGACCAGGCTATGGGTAGACGGGAAGTGGTATTCCGGAGGGGTGGGGTTTGGGTGCCTGCTGGTTCCTTAACCACCCCTTGACTCCTTGTTTTAACTCTGGGGCATGGGGTAGTGGACAAAGTGTCTTATCCTCTGCTCTGAGTGCAGTGGCTCCTCAAGGAAGGGCCAGGATCAGGTGTTTCCACAGGAGCAGAGCAGCTAAGTGTCTGCCCCAGCCAAAAGGACCAGGCTCTGGGTGGAAGGGAAGTGATATTCCAGAGCAGGGGTGTTGGGTGTCTGCTGGTTCCTTACCCCCCTCCCCCTTGGCTCCCAGTTGTAACTCTGGGGCATGGGGTAGTGGGCAATGTGTCTTGCCCTCTGCTCTGAATTCTGTAGCTCCTCTAGGATGACTCAGGATCAGGTGTTTCCACAGGAGCAGACCACCTAAGTGTCTGCCCCAGCCAAAAGGACCAGGCTTGGGGCAGAGGGCATCATTTTTAATTAAAAGAAAGCTATCTAATAGTCTCTGGAGCTGAGATGGCAATTCTGAGATGACCATGAGTAGCATGCAAACAGCTGAGTCAGCTTTCCTGGGCAAAACCAACAAAGGTCAGCAGAAAACAAACAAAACAAAAGAAACCAGAAGCAACAGACTGGTCAATCTCAGATGGAAACAGGAGAGAGACACTGTCAGAACATGACTAGCCCTACTTATTCTCAGCTTTGCTTCTTGTTCTTGGTTCTGTGAGTCATTTCAGGCCTTTGTATAAATCTTCCTATAGATGGACTGGATTTCTGTGAAATTATGCTATTCAAGAAAAATATATTTGATGTTTTAATTTGAGTAGATTTTCAGGGAAGTTTTCATTTAAAATTATAACCAAACAGCACTCATAAACCAAATGATACAAAATAATCAAACACAAATTTGTACCTTTCTTGGTTTATTTTAAATATTTTGCTAATTATTTTTAGATTATTATATAAGTATTGCAGGTTCATTTAAAATAATTGTATATAATAGATCCATGCATTATGTGTATTATTTTGATGAATTACAAGTCACATCATACTGATGGTTTTCATAAATCATAACTGTAGGCTATTTTTGAAGTAATTTCATATTAGTTTAGTAGTACTCCATAACTGTCTTGATGTCTCTATCTCTTGAGCTACCATACAAACTTAACAAGCTGCATAGCTTAAAAAACAGCAAGTTGATTCCCATAGTTCTACATGTCAGAAGGTTAAAATCTCTCTTTGTAGGAACTGGGAAAGACTGCTTTTATACTTTTCACTTAGTGTCTGATATTGATGACATCCTTGGCCTTCTTTATTTTGTAAACAGATTGCTTGATATGTTTCCATGTTCCATGTTTCCATGTCTGCATCAACATGCTATGTCTTTGTGCATTTTCTTTTCTTATGAGACACTTTTAGACACCTTCAATATAACTCCATCCTAACTGGGTTACAGAATATTTTTTTAAATGAGATCAAATTCATGTGTATAGTGCATTAGAACTTTAGTTATATTTTTAATGGACATAATTAAACTTGAAATGCCCTCCAAATAAGGCAGCCAGATCAAACAAATGCCACCAACACAGACCTTTGTTCTTGGATCAGTTTAATGATATTTGCTATAAGTATAATTGTGAGGTTGAGTCAAAACTATTCAGCACTGATAGATTTAAAATAATCTTGATACCTGCTATGGTAAGAAAGCATGTTGATTGTTTCCCCTGTTTTTTACTTCAGTTTCTTCCTCATGTTCTTGATTTGGCTTTAGCTGATAAAGGTGTATATCATGAAAAGCAAATAAACTATTTTCTCTTCAATGTACTTTTGGTCCTGATGTTTTATCACAGCAATAGAAATATAACTAATATACTACATACAGCTGTATTTCACAGAAAGACAGAAGGATGGATTTAAAAAGCAAATATACTTTGAACTTAACATGTTGGATAAAAATGTTTGTTAGTTTTATTATTTATATAGTTTTCTATATGAAAAGAGATAATTTATGTTATTTGTGAATTGTGAATATAGAAAGTCTCACTGATAATCAGGTAATCTTACAGTGACACATGAGTGAATTAGGGTCACTGTCCAATATTCAATGAAAGAAACTTGAAAACCAGTGCTTATTGTCTTATCTGATTCATCTATCTTAACAGAAAAGATGTTCATGGAGAAACATTGTCTTTAGGAATGGTCAATATCCATAAGACAAATTGCTAGGCAAATAAGAAACTGACAGGAAAAGACACAAAAGCAAAGTGAGCGAAACCACTGAAGCAGAGATGAAAGACATGAACCAGAGTAAAGTTAGAACAAGAGTTCAGAAAGACATCAAACATTGTCAAGTCTTCCAGCAACAATTACCAGTAGATGAGACATCACTCAATCACTGTATGCTTAGGTTGCAGAGAACTTCAGGATGCCTGTAAATCCAGGGCCAGGAAGTTAGAAAAGGTGAGAAAATTTAAAAGGGGATGAAAAGTGAGCTGAAATATGTTAGAATTAATACAAATAGAGAGTACAGGTCTTTTTAGGATTTGAATAAGCAGAGGCAAAGACACACAAACCTTATTGGACAGAGGGGACTAAAAAATTTAAAAAGAGGATGTTAGGTTCAGAACAACAACTCCCTGGGTTACTGAAGGATATGGTGAGTGTGTATAATCAAAATGTACTGTATCTCTATGAAATGCTTAAAAATAGATGATATTTAATTAAATAAAATATAGGCAGAGGATATATGGTGTAGATGTTAGAGAAATCAAGTAAAACAAATATAAGAAAAATAAGAGACACAGAAGAAAAAGCACAGTCAATAAGATGAAGTCTTCAGATACACCAGAAGGGGCATTGCATCCAACTACAGATAGCTATGGTCTACCATTTGATTGCTGGGAAATGAACTCAGGACCTCTGGAAGAGCAGTCAGTGCTCCTAAGGAGTTGAAGGTGTTTGCAGCCTTATGGATAGAGCAATAATACCAACCAATGAGAGCTCCCAGAGTCTAAACCACCAGTCTGGGAGCACATAGGGAGGGACCCATGGCTACAGGTGTATCTGTAGTGGAGGATAGCCTTGTCAAGCATTGGGGGAGAGGAGGTTCTTGGTCCTGTGAAAGCTGGATGCCCCAGTATGAAGGAATTCGTGCGGGAGGAGGTGGGAGTGGATGGGTGGGTGGGGGCATACTCTCATAGAAGAAGGAGTGAGAGGATGGGATAGGGAGTCTCTTGGTGGGGAGAATGGGGAAAGGGGATAACATCTGAAATGTAAATAAATAAAATATCCAATAAAAAAAGGTGAAGTCCATGAGTAAAGAATGGAAAGATCTGTAGATAATTTTCTTCAAAGTGAGTTTGATAATAACTTGACTGACTCACTCTTAATCAAACCTGATACAAATCTTGTCAATCTTTCTCAAAAATTCATAATCGTAAGGAAGTTTGTTTTGACAAAAATTACATTATGAGAAAGAAAAGAAAACATCTCTAATAGTTTAACTAGAGAAGGCAGTGGTACAACTTTTAAAATAACATTTACATAATGACATACTTTCCAATATGCATAAACTCACAGAACATACTAGTTCTTGATTTTTCCCCCTAAAATAAGTAAAAACTATAAACCATGGGGATATAAACCACCCATTAAGAAAAAAATTGTTGGGTAGAGAGATGGTCAACAGATTAAAAGCTCTTGTTGCTCCTGCAGAGGACCTGGGTTCAGTTCTCAGCACTCTGTCTATAACCATCAGTAACCTCAGTTCTAGAGAATCCAATGCCTTCTTTAGACCTCTGAGGGCAATGTGCTCACAGAGTACCCAGGCAAAAACATCATACACACGAAAGACAAATAAATTTTAAAAATAAATACATTGGATAGCTGCCTAAACAACATTAGCTCTAGTGTAGTTGAGAGGTAGGCTATGCAACAATACCTTAATATTTACTACCATTATTATAAGAAACAATATTGTTAATCTTTTAAAATCTATATCTTTGTACTCATGTTTATGAGCAGTATTGTTAAACAATATGTTTTGAGCTAAACTAATGTGTTTTTCTGGAAGTATAGTAAAATACTTTATGCTAAGTCTATCTCTCCTAGAAGAAATATTAGTTGTATATTTTCCATGCTAATTCACTTTAGTATTTGCAGGGATTTTCACAATGCATTCCATAAATCTTAGGATGATTAGCAATATAGTCTTCAAGATTGACTTACTGAAGAGCCATGTCAATATGCCCCCTCAACTACTGCACAAGGATTTGAAGTATATAATTTGCTGCAACACTGAGACATGGAACTTATCTAGTTTACAGATACAATTTCCTTCATTTAATTATTCTAATTATAATCAGAGGTAATTTTGAATGTCTCTTCAATGTTATTCTGTAAAATTCTTGTTTATCTTTTTAATTTCTAATTTGTACTTATTTGCCTGTAATTTTGTTGTATATTTTAGAGAGAGTTTGTGTATGATTTCTAGATGTCAACATAATACCTTTTTGATATTTGAAAATTTCTCTTAAATGTGTTATCTATTTTTACATTTTTTATTAAATAGAATTGCTAATTAATGAAGCTATGTATTTATTTTGCCTTTTTTTTTCCTTTGGAGGTTAATCAAAATTATGTAACCATTATAACAAATGAGGTTTCTTAGATATTTTTCCATTGTACCTTTTAATCTCCATGCTATTACCAAAATGCATTATACACATATACAAATCCCTAATAATATATATTTACTTAAATTTTGAAATATATACAAGAAGAATTATAAAACGCACTGTTGTACCTATTTGATTTCCTCTAATGTTCTACATATTTTTCTTATCCTCACTACACTACTGGATTATAATTTAACTCACCAGAACAAATGCATTTAGAAACTCTGAGAATTAAAGGTAGTGCTAAGTTTGTCATTGTTGTTGTTTCTGCTCCTTCTCCTCCTACTCATCTTATCCTTCTCCTCCTTTTCTTGTTCTACTACTTCTACTTCTTCCTCCTCCTTCTCTTTCTGCTCTTCCTCTTCCTCCTCTTTTTCCTCTTCCATCTCCAACTACTCTTCCATCTCCCACCACTCCTCCTATGCCAACTCCTCTTTCTCCCTTTACTCTCCTTGTCTTTCATTTCTCACTTGTATCTCCTCTTTCTTCTTCCTCTGTCTTTCCCTTTCTCTTTGTACACACATGACAATTTTAGGAGAAATCATCATACAATGGTATTTCATGAGTATATAATTTAAGAAAATACTTAGGCATTTGATATATGGTACAATAAAATGCATATCTATTACCAAGATAAATAAAAGACAGAATCTTAAGTGGAAAGGTCAATAACTTAAAATATTTTAAAAAAAAGAGAGGAAAAGACATGTAGACTTGATGAAACAAAAACACTTTTAGTGGAATCATCTAAAAATGAATTATAAATAAAAAACTGATATACTTACATGTGTGTATCTGTGGGGTATGTGTGTGTGTGTGTTGTATGTGTTTGATATTTATTGTGATTATCCTAGACAATACAAATAAGAAAAATATACAAATAGATATACAAATAGATAAAAGGGTTTTCAAAGTGCATGGTAAGGTTTGTAATTCAGAAATTACAAAATATCTGTAAAGAAACATAAAGAAAAATAGCAATAAATTGCAAACAAAATAGACAGTTCGCAGTAGACTGAAATCAAATGATCAATAAATTCATTGTGCTCAAAATTGTCACTGTTCTCCATTTGCTTTCAGCACTAAGTATCTAAACCAAATGTTGGTTCCCATTCAATTATTGAAACAAAAGCTTTTGTCCCACTGCTATTCTTGTTTACTGTATGGTATCTATGTTCGCTTGGTTGCAAATGTTCCAATTTATCCCATATTAGTGGAATTATATTAACAGTTGCCTCAAATTCTACTGTGCAGTTGATTAGAGATGGAAGTAAGGACTAAGAGAGAAAAGAAGAAAAGCAGAATAGAAAGGAGGAGAAAAGGAAGGGAAGAAAGGAGATGACCTGGAAACAAATCTTCAAAGTGTTCTGCATGAGAATGTAATAAAAAGGCAAGCACTATATTAATGATGACACACATGACCTTGCTCCCTCTGTCCATGAATTGGGACGTTGTAATTTCAGAGGGAGGTTAAGAAGTGTTTAAGATACTCTGAGGGCCTCAGGTCCTGGGGTCAGTTCTAGATTCCTGTCAGGGAGAATCAAGTGCTCACATTCTAGAGAAAACATGAAAGCTTGAAGAAAGTGTGTTCATTTTGTCAATGAAGCTTGAGATATTCCAAAGAATATATTTTTAATGTGACAACTTGAAATATCATAAGAGAGAAAATGTTTATATATGGTAAAAGAAGATCTGGAGACATAACATAAAATTCTGACAACTGACATATGTGACAAGGTGCCTGGATAATAGAGAGAATTAAGTTGATTACTGGGATTTTACAGGTTTACAGTGCCAGAGAGGATATGATTAGTATTTGTCATTGTCTCCTTCCTAATGGCTCAGATAAAACTAATACCTGCTTAGGGAGCACTGATTTTATTAGCTTCTCTGAGTGATCAGGGCTTTGAGCAGTCTCATGACTGAGGAAGGGTTCACTGAGTACAGGAGAAACATAAATGTTCCAGAAACTTCCAGTGAGACGGGAAGAAGGAGGAAATTCATTGTAATCTATCAAAACCATTTTTAGTGCTAACTACATAAAAGTGAGGCATGGCGCTAGAATTGGGGTGTTAGGTAAGAGTTTTAAAAATAATGATTACAACTGCAAAGATTAGAATGGATCATGAGTAACACTCCAGAGCACTGGAGAGAATTCCTAAGAGATATTCAAAAAACAATAATGCGACATATCTATTCTTCAAGAAAGATTTTTCACTGAATTACATACTTTGTATTTATTTCTTGAGCTCTGCCTTGCTGCACTTTCATTTGCTATGATAGATTGGGAAATGTATAAATAAATTTACTGACACATTCCTAGAGTAGAGAAGCCTAAAATCATGGTTCCTGTATCCTCATTTTATATTACCTTTTTCTTTGTTTTACATTATGACATAAAGGAGGGATAATGTGAGGATAGGAAATTGGGAAGGTAAGAGTGTGTGAACTCGAGAGAGAGCTTGTATGTATAACAAAGTCCATACTATGATAGAAGCTTTTGGGAGTAAAACTGATCCATCAGTAATGAAGAGAACCTCAAAGACCTAATTACTTGTCAAATTTCCTTCATGCTAATACATTACAATGGCAACTACATTTTGACTTGAGACTTACAAAGAGTGCTTAATGCATAGCAAGTAACCATTTGGCTGTTAAATTTTGAACTCCAGACACTAGACATTATCGAATTTTCATATAAGTTTTTGTTCTTTGTATTACTTTAAGAATATATATCATGATAGTTCACATTCTAATTGTATAGTTATATATTTTATATGACACATAAAATATAAGTAAAATCATATATCTGTATACTGATTATTATGAGGATAGTTAAAATAACTTTGAGATTATTTCCCTTAATAATATTCCCTGCACAATGAAATATTTCAGTCTCAGAGGAAACTGTTATAGAACACTAGAACGGAAAAATTCTGGTTTTATTTATTTTTTAGTTAAGTTTTTTGTAATTTAAACAATGATCTCCTTTGTAATTCACTCCAGAATACTGGTGAGCAATTATCTAGGTCTGATGTTCTATGAATTGTGTTTGATAAATATTGAACTCCATTGTCTTAGTGTTACTATTGCTTTAATGAAACTTTATGACCACAAGTAAGTTCAGAAATGAAAGGTTTCTTTGGCAAACAGTTCTGTGTCATAGCTTATCATTGAAAGAAGTCATGACAGGGACACAAGGAGTGCTGACTCTTATATGCAGGCACTTATGCAAAGGTGTAAGGGGTACTGCTTACTGTAAGCTTGCTTCTTGTTAGCTTGTTCCTCATGGCTTACCTAGCCTGATTCTTACAGAACCCAACACCACCATCCCAGGGTGACACCCACAATGGACCTAGTTTTTCCCCATCAGTTACTAATAAAGAAAATTGGCTTCTAGCCAAATCTTATGGACGAATGTTGTCAATTGAGGTTATCTACTTTCAGATACCTCTTGCATTTGTCAAGTTGACCTAAAGCTAGCCGGCAGAACCATGAACCACCTATTGCTGCTTGACCAGCACCTTATTAAGCCTAGTAGAGCCTGTTTAATTTTTGGTTTGGTGATGTACTGTTTTAATTTTGTTTAGTTTGTTTGTTTTTGGGAAAGGGTTTCTGTTTGTCTGGAACTCACATTTCCCCTGTCTCACAGTCTGGCCGTGCTAAGATATCAGGTCTTGTCACCATGCCAAGTGGAAGGTGCTTTCCTTTCTTCAGGTTCTGGGAGCTCCTCTGCTTCCTGAGTCATATGCTAGAGCCTCAAAATTCTTTTAAAAGACAACCATTTCTATCATTTCCGTCAATGACTCTTTTTTCTCAGTATCCTGTTTGCCTTCAATCATTTCTAATCTCATTTGCCTAAGTTTTACTCATGTAGACTTTTTTAAAGGAACTAAATGCTTTAGCTGAAAGCAGGGAAAAACAGGACTAGTTTATCTACTACTAGCTTTTCTTATGCTAATACTAGCATTAGCATAGAAGATACATTAAAAACAACCAACCTGTACTCACATACTATATTATTAAATGAAGACCTTGGTTTTTTGCTTTCTTTTTTTTTTTTTTTGAATTTTTAAAATTTATTTTTGAAGCTTTCACAAGATATTTGGATTTGGACCACTTACAAGAAACTACTCCATTTCACTGTCAACAGAGGAGGACCCGGTAATGCGGAAGTGAAGCACAGGCATTTAATGTGTCATCTAAACCACAAAGCAGATTTCCAGTTTGCCCTGTCTTGCATCTTCCCTGAGGAGAAGGTGAGGGGTAGTGTCAGAGGTCTAGGGCAAGGCTTCTCTCAGAAATACTCAGCAGAGATAGGGAAATACTGTAATTTATCCTGACCAACTCTAAGTTAGTATCTTTCTGTTTTAGTGTATTTTTCTTTCAAATATCTTTGAAATGGTTATTTTTCTTTTTTGTTTTTTCTCACATTTTTTTATTTTATTTTATTGAATACCTTGGTTTCTTGAGGCTTTGTTAATTTTAGGTGATGTTACTTCATATTCCAGGTATCCATTCGCAGTAGTACATACATTTGTTTGTCACGTCAAGTTCCTCCCAAATGCCAGTTTCTGAGAATACTTGATATGACAATCTTGATAATTTGGGGCCAATGATTTAGCAGGATGCTCCTTCACTAGAATTTTTTCTGATATAATATTTATGATTAGTTTATTTCTCTTTCTATGTTTACTTATTTTGCAAACTACCATGTCAGCATCAGATCTCTAGATATTTTGCTTATACTTAGAGTTTGCTTCTTACAATATTTTGTTAAGTTTATTTATATGATTGTTTTGGCTGAAATTGTTTCTAAGCTTTGGAGATTGGGAATTTGCTCAGTTGTTTACTGTATTCATTATATACATTTAGTTTGGTTTGCTATTGATTACTTCATTTTCTTGTATCCCAAGATGCTCTAGGCTCAACCAATATTCTTATGTCAATATAGTAAATTATTCTGAAACGTATCTCTATCTGAGGAGTCTAGTTTCTTTTATTGGAGAGTGGAACTAGAAAACAAGAGCTAGATTTTCGATACTTTTTTCCTATGACGATAGTGGGTTCTCTTCATTAACAGTGCAACGAAATGCTTGTGTAAATATTCATATTTATAATTATATATTTAAAGTGAGTGAAACATGTATTCATACTGCCTCAAAATTTAACGTATTGTTATTTGCTTTATGATAATGCCATTTCCTTCATTTGTGTGTAAATTTCCATTGCAGTAGTAAGACATCCGTCTCCTATTGTCTGCTATGCTTGTCTATGAAAGTGTATTTCCAGTATACACAGAAAAATGCATGTAAATGTGAGCCCATACCCGGTTTAGAACAAAACTTTATCATCTATAGTATAATGTGCTGTACTTCACCCACACTATTAAGTCATCTCTTATTTCTTAATGGTTTTATTGAGTTAGTATGTATTCAAACACACTTTAGTTTTTTCAATACAATTTGCAAGCTTTCCTCTAGTCTCTAATTTCTCAAAAGCTCAAATGATATAACTTTTAAAATATTACTGGTTCCCTTTTGTGCTGTGATAGTCTATGTATCTGAACAAATAAACAATAAATTATGCATCCCAGTAAATATAGAACAATTTCAGTGCTCTAAAATATGAATTTTGTTTAATCTATACAATTTGCCAGTATTCCCAGAATCCCAGCTATCAGTAATCTTTTTTTTATCATGTCTGCATATTTTCCTTTTTTCAAAATATCATATGAATGAAAAACATAAAATACAGCTTTTGAGAACAACTTCTCATTCCTATTAGTACTCTTCTGGGGCTCTGGGGCTTGCATATCTGCTTTGTCCTAAGATTATTTTTTCTACTCCCAGGTAACATTCCATTGCATGAATATGCCATAGCTCATTTGTCTATTCACTTGTTAACGTATACGGTTGTTGCCACGATTTTCTTTTTCTGTTTTGTTTTGTTTTCAAGACTATCAATAGAAGTAAAATCCTACATTTCTTAAAATTAATTTGAAGCACAGCCATAATGTAATTTGACTTGGAAAAATTTGTCCTTCCACAGCCCATTGACAACATATTACATATATTACACTTGGAAAAGATGCTACAATTTGATACAGGTGTGTTATATAGCTACATATTTCTTATTATCAGTTGAAAACTTCTTACGTTGTTCATATCTAATCCAGCATTCCAGCACTGGGTTCTAACTGGGTCTTGGTCAATGTTTTTCATTGCATGAATTCTTCAGGAAATAAATATAATACTTTTTAGTTTAAAAGTGTTGTTATTTAATATCACACACAAACATGTTAATTATATAATCGCAAATAAAAACTAAAATTATATTTTGTGATTTTATTCTTCACTTTTCATATGAGTTTTCTATTTTAAACTTTGCCTAATATTTAACATATACAAGGAATATTTTGTTGTAATTAAGGAAAGTTCACATTATAATATTTGCCTATGTTTTTAAATGGTGAAAATAAATGCATGCATTTCATGTAACTAGAAGTTCATCTCATTTGCAAATATTCATTTCACTTCTGCATTCTGGAACTCATTTACTTTTTGTCCCTGTGAATAGTAACTGTTTCTACATGGCTATTACACATTATCAGTTGGATGGGAATGAGACCTCTAGGACATTAATGATCACATTCCTGAGTGTTTATAAGGATGTCCCAGAGGAGTTTAAATGAGGATGGAAAATCCACCTTGTGCGTGTGGGACACTATCCTATGGATTGGGGTTCTTGCTTGTAGGGAAAGGAAACATCTATCTGAATGCCTGCTGTTTTCATTGTCTCCTGACTCAGCTGTACAATGACCAGGTAACTTACACTCTTGCGTTAACCTTTTTCCATAATGTACAGAAATTATTCAAACTTTCAGTCAAAATTAAGCCTTTTTTATTAAAGTTGCTTTCTGTCAGGAAGTCTGTCACAGTAATGAAAAAGGTAGCTAATACAGCCGTGGTTGACAGTTAAGACGTCATTCAAGATTATGGAGGAAGCAAAGAGAATGTGGATCTCTTCACTTGGTTTAGTTCATTCAAAATTTTAGTTTGCTAACAAATGAGATAAATTATGTGACACTTTTTAAGTTCCAGATACAGTCAAAGTGATGTTTCACTTATTTATGAAGAGGAACATTTAGTATTTTAAAAATAGAAGCAGAGCAGCATGGAACATACTTGAGCAAGTGTCTCTCTCTTAGGATATGGAGTGTTTGGGGAAGTCCAAATACTTGAAGCCCATATTTGTACTAAACTATGTTATAAATTGATGAATTAGATGCAGGAACCAAGGAGGGAGTGTTGAATAAGAAAGGATGGAGCAGAGAAGAATGATCTACATCACTGTCTACCATGGCCTTTCAGTTGCCTATAAAAATGGTAGTAAAGAACATTCTGGGTCCAATTTTAACTTCTGTAAAACAAGAATTAAGCTGATCCAGGACATGTGAAGAGTACAAATATACAAACATAATTCTAAAAACAATCATCTCTAATTCGATTAGGAAAACAATTTAAGTATTGTTGAGGTAACAAATATAAACAGAAATTTGCATTGATTTTTCTAATTATTTCTTTTTTTATTATTTAAGCTCTTTACTTACTTTACATCTTGATCACAGTTTCTCCTCCCTCGTCTCCTCCAAGTACTCCCTCGACCTCCGCATCATGCACCCCTCTTTTATTTCTCAGAAAAGGGGAGGCTTTCCTTGGATATCAACCAGCCTTTGCATATAAAGTTGCATTAAAGTTAGGCATATGTTTTTCTATTGATGCTGGACAAGGAAGCCTAGTAAGGGGAAAGTGATCCAAAGGCAAACAGTGCAGTCAGAGATACCCACTGCTCTTGTTTAAAAATCCCACCTAAAGACCCAGTTGAACAATTGTTAGGTATGTGTAGAGGGCCTAGGTCCATCCAGGCATGTGTACCTTGGCAGTTCAGTCTCTGTGAGGCCCTATGGACCCAGGTTTGTTAATTCTGTAGGTTTTCCTGTGGTGTCCTTGACACCTCTAACTCCTTCAATCCTCCCTCTCTTCCACAAGATTTCCCAGATACCACTTAATGTTTATCTGTGAGTCTTTGCATTAGTTTACATCAGCTGCTGGATAAACCCTCACTGCTGACAATTGTATGTATTTATAAATGGATATTAGTCATAAAGTATAGGATAAGCATGCTACAAAACACAGAACCAAAAAAGCTAGTAACAAGGAGGGCCCAGCAGAGGGGGATGGCAATTGAATCTAACAGAAAATTGCTTTTATAAGAAAATAGATCATCCATCCTTTTGAAGTAGGATATTTGCCATCTGGATCTACATACACAATGAAATTCAGGCCTTTCTGCATAGTTTATACAAAAAGTCAGTTTTGCCCAAGATAATTTATACTTAGCAATTAACTCATTTTCTATTATAAGACCATAGTTTCAGGCATCTTTATTGTTCTCTGACATATTCTAATATACATTTGTGAAATGTTAAAAGTGGGTATACATCCATATCTGGATATGAGAATATACATACATTTTACATATGTGTTGTTTGTAAGGGAAGTCCATAGGTGTTAAGGAATAGGTCCTTTTTCCAAACTTTATTTACTTTTAGTTTTATCAATGTTCCTAAACTCTTAGGTGTAAGGAACCTTTAATTCAGTATCATAAATATTGTATGCTTCTTAATGTGTATGTCTTATTTAGTTAAATATTACAAAATATCTTTTTTCTAAGGAAAAACATATAGAATATGAAATTCCATAATTTTATTTAATAGTGAATGTCTCATTTGATGCTAAGATAAAGGAAATTTATTATTTTTGTTTGCTATAAGTATTTTTGAGAGGTATAGGAGAGAATTATTTTCTCCTTGTTTCCTGAATTTTTTTCTTCAGTGGTTATAGAACAGCCATATATCCTTTATTTATGTCCTTAGCACCTATTTTCATGAAGAATATATATTGTCCTTCCACCACAGCTTCTGTCGTCCAAGTGAAAAGCCATGGCTGGAAAAAAAAAACAACAAACTACTGAGAACAAATAAAACTCAGAAGTCTATAAAAGTGACAGAGAATCTATAACTATCCTTTTAGAGAGAATACAATTAATGACATTATTGCTCTTTGTTTTCACTTGGCCTCGTGTTTGAGTTCTGAACCTTATGTTTTCTATTCAAAAACTTGACCACTAGGCAAGTTTCCCAGAGTCTTTTCCAATAATCTTAGTCTAAAGTAAGTAACAGGATGTTTTACTAATAGAAATGTTGTCTGTTTGATGTAGGATTTAAGAAACAAATATAGAAAGATACCTTGTGCTTTTTTTTTTTTTTTTTTTTTGCTAGTAATTAAGCAAGATTAGCTTAGTCATGAGTATGAGTTGGCAGCAATTTCTCCAACTTTTATCATCCAGATAGAGAGCTCTGCTCACTTGTTCCTCACACAAGTATACTTTAACTTAGATGTGACAATAGAGGCTTATTTGTCAGCACACATAATACACAAGAGAAGACATTTGCAGAAATTAATGGTAGAGCCGGGAGCAACTTAAAGTATGCACAATGCACAACCATTCAATCATTGAAGGCGACTGTAATTTTCTTTCAAATATAAATGACAATAAGCTATTTTCCTCAGAACAGCCAGGATCAATGTTAAAAATGAGTAAGTACTATCAATGAATTAAGGAAAAAAATAAAACTAATGTAAAGTTAATGGGTAAACCAGAAATTAAATTACTACCCCATGTTAAGGATGTTCTTACTAGTGATAGAAAGGGGAGTTAGTGATGAAAACATAGACTAGTAAATATGTAAACTGGCAGAAAACTGCTTAACAGTTTTTAATAAATCAATGTTCTTTTATATACATTGTAGAAGTATATTCTCTTATCTGTAAAGAGTTATCACTGTTGATGCTAACAAAGTATATTTGAAATACTCTTCTTGTAAAGATTTCAACTGTTCCTATTCACAAGCTTCATGATTGTACTAAAAGTTCATATCCCTCCCCACCCCACCTCCAAATCCTTACACTATCTTGCTTCTCTGAGCACCATTAAGTCTTCACACAGTAAATTGGGGGTGATTAAGTTAAAATTAAACCCTAAGTTAGACGTCAAAATTTTTGAAATTTTAGAATACTGGAATTATAAATAAAATGAGCTTGCCACATCTTGTTTCTGAAAGGCAGACACCCTTGCTTATCCTTGTTTCAAACTGAACCACTTGAAAATTATATTATTATTTGAAAACATAAATGATTTGATTAATTTTTTAAAAGTGGGCTTTCATCTTTAGCACAAAATTTCATTGCATATTCTTACTAAGTGCTTTCTCTCTGCCTGACATTCATTTGAATTTCTGCTTTGTGGGAAGCCATATGTCAAGATAGTTGGAAATAGCATTGCCATCTTGGCTAATAACCAATATGATGCTTTATAAGGGCTAGGGTTGAATTTTTTATAAAAGAGATGGCTAAACATATTTGTAGTGGGTTCCCTATCAGTAAGGCCAAACAAATGATTCATGAACTCTTCAGCTTGTTTTCAACCTTTCTCTCCCTCACCATAACTATAAACTCAGTTTTTTCTCTCTAGTCTCAATTAGTGTCATCTGAAATTTTCATTTATATTATCAGGTTCAGGTCTCTGTTTTTGTGATTGGATTTTGAATTGTTTCATGTGTACAGAGCATTTTGATAGCATCCCTTGGACTTGTACAACTTCTTTGGCAGAATCATTTTGATGCCACTAATATTTGCACATCGCTTTGATGTGTAAGATTAAAGACTATTTCTGACACGGCTTATAAAAGAGACTAGCAAGGGTTCAGCTTCCTCATCATCACCCTTGCCCTATCTCTGAACTGACTGCAGCCATACAATGTTGATTAGGAAAGAAGGACCCTGTGCTTATTATAAACTCACACATAGAAATTCATAAGTCATATATAATGTAAAAGCTTTGTTAATTTGGGTCTGAGATAGTCATGTTAATTGAACACATTTTTGAGGAACAAATCTCAAAATTTAGATATAATCCTTTTCCTGCTCCACTCAAACAATTTCCAACATGGTCAACTGTATTCTTTAACAACTATAAATAATACAATTACTACTATGAAGGAGTTGACCATGGAGGTAATTCCTGTTTTAACTCCTTCTTTGTTTCCATTTTCTGTTGTGTTCTGTGTGAATTTTACTAAAATTGCTTTGATGGTCCTTGCACCAAGAAGCTGCCTGTGACACAACACTCCAGAAGAAAGATCACTGATGTTACATGGTCCATGTTACAATTCTCTGCATGTCAAAAGCTAAGTATGTGACAAGTAGAGAACATAAAAGACTGTTTGTGAAGGAACAAGTGCTCATGTCAGACTCTATTCCATGCATCTGACTGTGGGAGCGAGGTGGATTAAGGAGTGATTAGAAAGTTTTACGTTGAGAGGCACATGGGCTGCATAAAATTTAATGAAACTTACTCCCCTGAGATGACTGTGAAACACTGACTGATCCCTGGCCACTGGTGTTCTCCACGCTGCCAGTAAAATTTAGTCCAGATATGAAAGAGAAATAATCTCTTCTAACTTGGCCCCTTACACAAAGGCAACTATTAATGTTAAAAAAAACACTGTTTTTGTTGGAGGTAAAGTAATGGTAGCAATTCTTTGAGGGCAAGTACTTTACTTTCTATAAAGAGTTTCTGATATCATGGTGACCATGTATAACCAGCTGACTATATCCTGAAATTCCTGAAATCACAAGAAAAACTAATTTCTTTTCTCCTGTATATTTCTGTCAGATTATTTGCTCCAGTGGCAAAACATTCTACCACAGAGGTAGAATATCGACTCTGACTCTGTGAATCAGCAGAGAACTGAGAGACTGGAAGTGACTCTGTAGCAGAAAAAAATGAAATCATTTCTTCTTGGTGCACATTGACCCTCATTAAAACTTTGCTATTTCTTATATTTTAATAGAGTTTACTTTTCTCTTTGGATTAAAGGTCCAAATCACTCACATAAATATTCCCAACATACACGACAAACTTGTTTGTGCTATATTTTCCTTTAACCAGTTCACTCCAGATCTGAAGGTGCATGGATGAACATAATTCATCATTTTCAGCCCCAGTTGTTTGCATTTTGTTCAGAATATGTTAAAACACAGAATTTAGGGAAAGATGTCTAATTCAATAACAAGCTTATTTTATTGGGAAATAGTTTTTTACACGTGGTGAATAGACATCCATAGAGAGTGGTAAATTTCCACTCTCAAGTGGTTATCAATTGTCTGTGTTAGGGATGGTAGCATGTGTTCACATCTGCTTTCAACAGTAGGTACAGAGCCATGCATGCTTCCTCAGTATCTGTGAGTTCATATGTGCATTGCTCCCATTATGTTTAAAAGGTCTTGATGCCTTGGTGTCCCCCACCCTTTCTCACAGTTCAGTCTTTCCAACCCAAGTTCTGAGTAGTTCCCTGAGCCCTGAGTGGACAGATTTGATAGAGATTTTGAATTTAGTGCTTAGAGTTCTAGGCTTTCATGCTCTCTGCATATTTTCTAGCTGTTGGTTTCTGTATTTGCTCCTATCTGCTGCAGAAGAAAAGTTATTTTTTTGGATGATGTCTAGTACACCTATAATTGTAAAGCACAATGCAATTAGGAGTCATTTTATTGCTGTGTTCCTTTAATAGAGCAGTACTATTTGGTTTTATCCCAGGACTCCAGCCTATCTAGTCTCAGGTTCTTGGTCACTCAACCAAAGCTGTGTATGAGTTACATCGTGTGTAGTAAACCTTGTCAAATCAAATATTGGTTGGTCATTCAAAAAAATTTTGTGACATCATAGTAGTAGCATATCTTGCTGGTAGGACACCATTGAAGACCTAAAGTTTGTAACTGTGTTTGTATTTTTGTTGTTTTTTCATTAGCATATAGAGTACCTACATGTATCAAGAACACTATCCCATGAGAGTTAAGGTTCTGCAAAGGAATCAGCTTATATTCTGTGTGTTCAATAAGTTTTGTGGGTGTGATTTCAGCAATATTTCTTGCCATCAGTTTGTGGAGAGCAACTTACAATGATTGCAACAAACTAGATTGTTACAGAGTTCCAATGAGACCCATGTGGCTAACTTATTTTCTTGACGGTAGTCATTCTCACTCAAGTAAGATAGAATCTCAAAGCAGTTTTAAACTGCATTTCACTGTTGTCTAATAATGTCTAACACTATTTAAAAGAATATAGTAGGCACTTGTATTTCTTCTTTCAGAAACTCTCTCTCTCTCTCTCTCTCTCTCTCTCTCTCTCTTTCACACACACACACACACACACACACACACACACACACACACACACACACAGAGTTTATTAAATTGATCATGTTTTTTGTGCTCTGTCAACCATTCCCAGATCCTTCTTAAATCTGAATTAAATCACCCAACTTTGTATTTGTTTATTTTTCTCACTGCTTCTATCAAAAGAAGCAAACAAATAAAAAAATACCCTAAAATAAAACACATAAAAGAAATAGCATAACACAACAAATTGCCAAGCAAATAAACAAAAAACATGGAGTGTGCTTTGTATTGATCAACTACTCCTGGACATGGGGCCTACTCTACAGTGTGGTTAATATTCCCAGTGACACTGTATTAAAGAAAAACAATTGATACTGCATTTGAGAAAAAATGATTTCTCCTTCACCATAAGGCATATCTTTTCAGATCCAAGGTCTAATTTTGGTTATTTCTGTGCTAATATTATTTAGTTCTTATATACTAAAGATAGAGCCATATTTTTAACTTTATTTATAATATATAGGCAATAAAAATAACTTCAATGTCCCTTAATAGATGAATAGATAAGGAAACTGTGTACTACACACACACACACACACACACAACACACACACACACACACACACAACACACACACACACACACACACACACACACACATACACATTGGAGTATTAGGAAGCTGTAAAAAAATGAAGTCAAGAGATTTGTAGGCAATAAATGAAACTAAAACTCATTGTTTAGTGTGATAACCCAGACAAATAATTGCCACATGGCCTCTCCTATCTGTGATTTAAAGACCCAAATCTTCTGACATTATTTTCTTACCTTCAGTAACCACAGAAAAAAGGAAATTAAACAGAGGCCCTGTGGGGAAGTTAAAGAGGAGATTATAGCAGTATACAGAATATAGTAAAGTAGATGTGGGAAAATTGAGGATGAGTTAATTATTCTTTCCATGTTTCTGACAGATAGATTAAAGGCATAAACTTATGTTGGCAGTAGATGGGGACCTTTATAGAAAACCACAATTGTCATAATGCAAAATAAATAATAATGGGGATCCCAACTCTAATGGATACATTTGTAGTACATCTATAGTAACAAATTAAGTCTCAGGGAAATATCACAGAAAGGAGACCAAATAATTGTAAGAGACAAAGAACCAAGAAGTTTGCTGTGAGATTATGTCTCCTACAAATGCCAGGAAAGATGTGCTTATGATACTTCAAAAATTTGGCTCCTTGAACAAGACCCAAACAATGAGTACTAATAGACATGCTAACACATACACACACACACACACACAAAATTAATGGGAAAATCTCATGCGATTTTATCACTAGACAAAGAACTAAAGGCAATTAATGGCTGCTGAAAGAAGAAGAATTAGACTCTCCTAGGGTAAGCCCATAACTAGTTATTGAAAGCAGAGTCATTATGAAATCATTTATACATACACAACACCAAATCAATTCAGCATGTTTTATTTCTATGTTTATTCACATGTATTTGTGTAACAATAATAATTAAAGAAAAAGAGGTCATCAATGTTGTAGAATGGTTTTGTGCACAATATTTTACAGATGCTTATTTTTGTGCCCAGAATATGGTTACAGTATGGACATTGGCATTGTCACAATTATCGGAGCATCACCTGTGTCAAATGATGTTGTAAGGATTGTTTTCCATAACCTTTGGTTGGTTAATAAAGTGCTAATCAGTCGCTGGGCAGGAGAAGGGAATAGGGCAGGACTTCTGATCCTAGAAAAGGGTTCCCAAGCAGAGAGAGAAAGAGAGAGAGAGAAAGAGAGAAGAGAGAGAGAGAGAGAGAGAGAGAGAGAGAGAGAGAGAATGGAGGAGGAGAAGGAGGAGGGAAAGGGGAAGGGGAAAGGGAAAGGGAAAGGGGAAGGGGAAGGGGAAGGGGAAGGGGAAGGGGAAGGGGAAGGGGAAGGGAAAGAGGAGGTCACAATGAGAGAGCAGCCAAGAGGACTTGAGGACACACATGGACCAGAGCAAGCCAAGGAAAGGCTCAAATGGCAAGTAATGAGGCCTATGGCTGGGGAGTTGTCTAGGCCAGCATAGCTGGGTTAGAATAGCTCAGAACATGCTCATCTTAGCTTATTAATAAATATAAGGTCTTTGTGTTGTTTATTTGGAAACAAGGGAAGCATAGGAAAACCCTAGAATTAAGTTCACGTAACAAGTTAATAGAGAGAAAAAGATAGGGAACATTACAGGGGTTGGAGAGAGCAGACATTAGAGAAGTTGCAGGGAGGAAAAGGAAGGGGGAAGTGAAACACTTACATTTTAATAAACAGCTTTTATGTTAAAAAAATTAAGAAAAGTAAAATAATAAACATGAAAAATCTAAGAAGAGTTGGATTGTTCGCAGGGGCCAAATTCAGGTCTTCAAATATGTACCTAAAATACTGAAAAAATTTTAAGTACATTTAACCAGTGAAAGTGTTTTTACTGGTATTTGTTTAGTAGTTTGGGTTATGAAAATGATCAATTTACTAAAGGAACATATTTTCTTTATGTTGTATGTTGCCAATTATCCCTTTCAATTCTTGTGGATCACTTCTCTACTTCTTCCAAGGAAACAAGTATCTACTTTAAGCCTTGGGGAGATCATTATTAGTGGAATAAAATCTTATCTGTTGGCTTCTGTATAAAGGAAACACGGGTACAAAGTATGGAGCAGAAACTGAAGGAAAGGCCATCCAGAGAATGTCCCACCTGAGGATGCATCCCATATATAGACAGAAAACCTAGATACTACTGTGGATGCCAAGAAGTAGCTGACAGGAGCCTGATATAGCTGTCTTCTGAGAGGCTCTGCCAGACTCTCACAAATATAGAGGCGGATGCTCACACTCAACCAATAAACTGAGCACAGGGACCCCAATGGAGGAATTAGAGGGATTGAAGGGGTTTGCAACCCCATAGAAATAACAACAATATCAACCAACCAGAACTCCCAGATCTCCCAGGGACTAAACCACCAACCAAAGAGTACACATGGAGGAACCCATGGCTCCATCCACATATGTATCTAAGGACGGCATTGTCTGGCATCAATGGGAGGAGAAGTCCTTGATCCTGTGAAGGCTCGATTCCCCCGTGTAGGGGAATGCCAAGGTGATGAGGTGGGAGTGGGTGGGTGGGAGTGGGAGCACCCTCTTAGAAGCAGGGGGATGGGGATGGGAGAGGGGGCTTCTGGAGGGGAAACCAGAAAAGGGGATAACATTTGAAATGTAAATACATAAAATATTCAATAATTAAAAAAAAGAAACCTGAAAAAAAGCTTGTCTGTTATTACTGGGTGTCATTAAGCACAGGATTTTATTCAGGAGATGTGAGCAGATATGTCACAGACATACCAATCTTCTACTACCTATGGAAATATATAAAACTACTGAGATCAATATTTATTGCATGTTTGAGAGAAACAAAAAAAGGCTATGGAAAACACAAGTAACACAAATACATGTTCTTGTAGACTAGACAGTTATGTCTGAACATGCTGAAAAACTACCTTTACTTATTCAAATATTTGGTTTATTCGACATATGCTAAACGTAGTCTTAAAACCTCAATAAAGATGAATTTCTGAATGCTTCTTTAGTGAGCTTTTTATGAAGTGGGTCAGAAACAAGTTGTAGAAACAGACCTGTAACATACGTTCCAACGTAGGGTCCTGGATTCTGTATCCACCTGGGATATAGACGTAAGGGTCGTCTATATTAAATCAGGTTTCATTTGACTCTTTACTCTGCATATTAGTATATAAGATTAAATTTTGTTTAAATATAAATTTATCCTCTGATTTAAATGGCTCATACTTTTTTATTTATAAAAGGCTCCTGGATATTTTTTTGTTTTGTTTTGGCTTTGTCTGTTTATTTTGTTGTTGTTGTTGTTGGCTTTGTCTTCAAGGATGAGGTTGACATTCTTTTCAAAATTATCTAACCTTAATAAATAAATAAATCATGAAGAGTAAGCTGAAATACTGAAGGCATACCAGTCCATGTTCTGGATACACTACTTTACTCACAGCATAGAACTTACATAAGAAAAGATATTGGTAATCTTAACAATTCTGTTTCAAATTTTGTTAAGATATCATTATTAATCTTATCATTTTTAACTTTTTAATTTAAAAATTCATCTTTTTAACAGTATTAAAATTTTTGACAAAATAGAGTAAGTGTAGGCTATACTTTATAATTTAAAATAGTCTACATTGCATGTTTTCTGAAATTTGCCTTTTAGTACATTTTTTAGATTGCCTCATTGACACACAGAAAATTTTTGTATTCTTATACTTTAAACACACATTGAGACAATGCCATATGCTTCTGATACCTGGATGATACAATGTTTTTATTTTCTAGAATTGTATATTGAATTGCATTAAAATAAACCCCACTAATTAATTTGCTTCAAATAAGGAATGAAAATAAAATCTACAGGGCATGTAACTTGCCACTTAAAGTCTTTCCTTTCAGTTGTTCTGAATAATCATGAATATATAGAGAAATAATCATTTGGAAAAGAAGTCAAAGATCCATCCATGTTTCTCTAAACCTCCATTCTTTCATTCAAGAAATGAGAGTGATAGTGATAACTCTTGGAAGATTACAACTAGTTTAACTGTCCATACACTATTTGGTATGAGAGAAAATTGAATAAAGCAATGGCTAAAAATGAACAAATGGGCTCTGGTGTTTGGAGTCCCAAATCATGCACTACGTTTTATTTGGTTTATGCATATACTATGAGAAAAATATCCTCCCTTCCCAATGATGCACAGAGAGCATCATTAGTATTAGATTATGTTACCACAAGGTTTTCAATACATAGAAAATTTATACATTTGGTAAATATATACAGATTTTTCTTTTACGTTTCATGATAGATATTTCTGTTGGTGGGCATTTTAATGTTATGGTAGAATCACTAAATTTTGGAAATGATTTATAACCCTTTTTTTGATCACTACTACTCTGAAGCACCAAACCATTTCATGGGTGCTATGACAACCAGGGATTTTCTGCATTTTGCTTTTTGTTTTAATCCCTGAAGAGTTTTAAGTCAGATGGAGTAATAACTGTGTAAGTATACTTTTATCTTGATTTAGTCAGATATTTGGTCACAAAGATAAAATATGATACAAGCTAACATTTTATGAAATAAGAAATAAAGTTTTGCACAATGAAATTATATATTAAAATTAAAGTAAAACTATAGATTATAAAATAAATTTATAAAGTATATTTCATTTAATTTACAACCTAATATATAATGTTATAAATTGAAAATAACATATAAATACATGTATGAAGAAATCATTTCCTTAAAATTATAATAATCATTAGTAGAGCTTAAAGCACATGAAACAGACCTACATAAAATAAACCATATCTACATGAGAAAAAATATTTTAGAACCTGAACTATAAACATTTTCATATTGCATTGCAGAGAGGAATAACCTGTAACATTTGAAGCTAGTTTGAGTAGCTTTTTAAAGTGAACTATCAAATCATAGCACATAAAAATGTTATGGCACATTCAAGGACAGCTCAATTCTCCTGGCATTCTCATAAAGGGAACAGAAAGCAACCTCTTTGTTGGACACTTAAACTGGGTGCAACGTGAAGAGGAAATAAAGAGGATAAAAAAATCAAGCACAACAAAGCTTTGTTAGGCTTTCGAGTTTAGGGTTCCTGACCCTAAATTTTTTCCCATATAATTCTATGATTTGAGAGCTGCTGTATTTTCAAACATTCAGAAATATCTCCCAGTACAGATATGCTGCAGATACTCTGTACAGACACTTCTCTGAAGGTAAGATGAAACAGTACAGGACATCCTTCTTTGCAGTGTTCCCTCTGTGGTAGTGCCAGCCCTCAGCCACAAGGAAAAGGGAACCAGTCCCCCTCCTACAAACTACATGAATCTCTACCGAGCAAGGAAGTAAAAACATATTTCATTGTCTCTATTTAAAGGAAAATATGTGAAAAACACCACTGTTTGTTTTCAGTGTTGTTTCTAGACCTATGATTTTAAAGAAAGGGGAGAGAGAGAGAGAGAGAGAGAGAGAGAGAGAGAGAGAGAGAGAGAGAGAACAAATTGAGATGAGTATGGATGGAGGGATGGAAATGGAAAAGGATCTGGGATGAGTTGAGAAAACGGGAGTCTATGATCTTGTATGAATATCATAAGCATATTATATGAAATGATCAAAATTTAATAAGAGAAATGAAAATATGAATATAACTCTTATTAACTACAAATTGCAGTTTGTTTGCAGGGTTCCTGCAATTTATCTCCTTCATGAGATATTTGTGATATTCTAAGACATATAAAGGAGAACTTGAAAACTACAAAATGTTATAAAACAACAACAACAAAAACCCACAAAAAAAAACCCAAAATATTTTGGTCCTCAAGAAGGGTAGTGTGGCATCTCCCACACATTTCCTTTCAAATAGTCTTACCTCGTCTATAAGTTAGTAGGGATTGCATTCATATTTTCATTTCTCTTATTTTGTTCATTTCAGTATCATAGATTCCCTCTTATTCTACTCTTCTCAGAGTCTTTCCCACCTCTATTCTCATCACATTTTTTCTTTCTTTATCTCTCTTAAAATCAAGGAAACCATAGAGTCTAGACACTGCAGGGCCTTGCTCTTGGTTGGCCATCAGAAGTATTTTATAATAGCCTATTGCTGAAGGCACCACACAATATCCTTGAATATAAAAGAAAATCAAACAGATGTTGAGATGATAGCTACTTCCATGCTGAATAGCTCTCATATTTGAGGATTGGGCCATAGACGGCTGCTGAAGGAGAAAGGCTGAGACAGTCTTAACCAGATGGGAACCTTAGCTGTTATTTAAGACATGCCCAGTAGTGGTTCACTGCTATGATTGCTATAAGCATAAACAACTGTTCTCTGACTGGACCCCAGGCCAACACACAGGAGGGACTTCAAGTCTGATACTGCAAATCAAGAAGAAACAAACCAACAGACAAAAAGACAAAAGTGTAAAATGATCTATGTGTCTAAGGAGGACTTACTGCTGTGATGTAGCTAACTGACACTGCTCCAGTTGCTTTCTAAATATTTAAGTTGACTTCATATCCAAATGTTACTTTCAGCTTTAACAGAGACACTTAGTGGTGATGATGCAAAACCTCATTGTAGCTCCAGGTGATTTGAGTAAGTGACCATTGGGCTTTGAACACTGAATGAGACATTTTACCAACCTATTTGGTCCTTAGAACATTGTGTAAGAGGAGGCCCAAGGAATGTAAGATCTAAAAGATATAATGAAAGCCTGTGAAATATTATGTTTTAGGTATATCACAATCAGTACAGTCATGATCTCACAGAAAAGTAGAGGCACTTGCCTCTTTATGGCTCATCATTCAAACAAGGATTTGTGAAGGGTATATGGGTCTTTGCCATTTTTACTGAATATTTTATTACTAGTAGAATCTGGGTTGGAGCACTCTGTCACTGTCTTTAGTTGTATGCCCACAGGTGATCCCATCTAAACCCATGATCACATAGACAGCTCTGGTTAAATTCTATAAGGCACAAAACAAAGCAAAAATATATACATGGGTGCAAACAGCCTTGTAGAACAGGGGAAAGGGAAATAACAGGTATTTTCAGGAGGCAAAAGAAGGTAAGGAGTTAGAATAAGCACATAGAGTACATACATGTATAGAAATATGTATGAAATAGTTATTAAGAATGTGCTCCTGCTGATGCTGAGGGCCATGTTGGTATGTGTAGTCCAGTGCTGTGACTTGAAACCTTGTGGAAGTCCATGACCCATGCTGCAGGTCTGTTAAGGGCAGGGAAGCTTCTTTTGCAATAGTATTTCTGACTGTAAACTCAGCGTTGAGAATGAGAGACATATAAGCCTTCTGTGACAACTGCCCCCTCTGATAATGACACCTCCCCCCTACACACAGCAAAGAAGTAATAGTCTAGATAGAAAGCCATCGAAGAGAATACATAAAAATTGTGTTAGGGATGCTGAAGTGTAGCTCTTCTCAGTTGATGGCTTCTGGCAGGGGTGAAAATGGGGCGTGGGAAAAAATTATATTTAAGGTGCTGGCTACTGGAAAGTTGACCATCCTCCAGTGACTATATGGGCAACAAAGGTTGGACCTGGTATATTTTTGAGAGTGGGGGCACAAGGGTGAGAATGTGTATCTGAGAGGAATGGGAGGCAAGTGTGATAAGGGTACACTGTGTGAAATTTCCAAATAATCAATACAAATGTTATCCTGGAAAATTAATACAAATTATAAAAATTTTATATAACTCCCACATTATAAAGTGACTATTGGACTATTTTAAATGTGTTCTGCATATTTGTTGGTTTATCATGTTTATTTAAACATTAGTTAAAGAGTCTTTTCTCTAAATTTGTTGAATTACTTGTTTTTTGGAAATTTGCCTTTACAGAATAGAAAAAGAAACCTTCATCAGGATATTTTAACATAAATATGGATCATCTTTACTCTGTTTAAAATTATAATCTTTACACAGCATATAATTTGCTCTAAGTAAAAGAAATATCACTATTTTGCAACTACCAATTTACTTAGAAAATAAGTTACTGTAATATATTGCTTATAAAATCTATTATAAAATACAGAGAAGCAGAAGTAGAACCTAAAATCACAGATAAATAATAATATAAATGTAAATTTGTGCATAGTGAAGCCTTGACAAAATTTATATGTAACTGTTTATCACATTTTTATGATAAGCATTTTGATAGTAGTAATATTCAATATTTATATAAGCCCATAGTTTACCATATGATTTGTGTATTTGCATTATCTTGGAAAATCAATATGATGTGATTATAACCATATTTTCTCAGGTTATATCTTGTGATTTTATTTTCATTTTTGAATTATCTGAGCTTTAGTACTATGGACACAATGAAGGTTCTGAAACGAATCTTTCCTATTTATGTATTTATTTTAACATATTTTTAAAAGAGAAAACAAACTCTCTTGTTTCTGCTGACTTGATATGATGCCTTCATTGATTACTAAATTTCTATAGCCTTTGGTCTGATTTCAAACACTTCATTGTGTCAGAATAACAAAAACACAGTGGTTTTTGCAAAGCAATTCAATCACTTATATCTTCAGTAGGAAGGAAATTCATTCTGGAAATTAAAAGTGCTCTTTTTATTAACAAATACAGCACAATCCAAAATTCAGCAAATTGTTTAAATAGAATTTTACAAAATGATAAACAACATTCCCAATAAAGGTTAAGATATATTTTCTCCCTTTGATTAATAAAAAATATATGAATACCACTGCAAGCTGGTTCTGATGGGGATCAAAAGTTTAATAAAACCTAGTTTGGTAAGGGTATACAAAACACTTCCTTTCTTGTGTTCCTAGAAGGAGTGAGGTGCCCTATACTTTTGTTAAGAGATTGACAACGTCTGAACTCCAGTTGGCAATTTATAATAGCTCTGTAATTGAAATTTAAATATCTATAATCTGCTTCTACTTATCAAACACCAACAGATTCCCGTTCCAGATCATTGATCACCTAAAAATGGAGGGAAGGCAGGGAAATTGTATTAAATAAAAACCAACACTGTGATCTAAGGGGCTTGTCCAGTATGCTGATTGTAATGATATGTATAGAGTGTCACATCATAGGAAATGGTGTTACAAATGTTCATGAAAGCATAAGCATTTCATTGTGTGTCAATTATAACTCATTAGTTAATAAAATTACAGCTGCATGAATGTGAAAAAATATTAAAAAATTATATGCATTATCATTTGAAATAGCAGCAAGCTGTCTTCATACTTATCTCTAAAATCAACAATGAGTAAAATACGTATCTTTGCCCTACATGTTATCACACACATACACACACACACAGACACACACACACACAGACACACACATACACAGACACAGATACATATACATGCATGGACATAAGTGCATGTACACACATACACATGCACACACACACACACACACACTCATGTACCCCACAGAAAGGATAGACTTAAACCAAATAGTAAGAATAAAAGAATAGACAATTTCACTTTATTGAAAACTGGTTTTAGCATTTTATATATAAATATGGGGTAGAGTCTCTGATCAATGGTATCAATGAAAAATCATAATAATATTGTTAGACTGGAGTAACTAAGCTTTACACTATGTTATAACATAACAGGACAACATTTTACTGAAAGCATGTAGTAAATGACTATGTATTTGTGGATGGTATATAATAGGTTGGCACATTTTGGTGAACAGATATATTCTTTTTATAAATAGACAATATTTACCCCATACATTATATTATGATTACAAATTTTCTTCCCAAACCTTCTACACATAGACACTCACCAAAATCCATACCATTTCTCTTTCTCTTTAATTAGAAAACAAATAGGCATTTATAAAGTAAATTAAACAAAGTAAGAATAGGACAAAACAAACAGGAAAAAAAAGATCTAAAGAAATAGCATAATAAGCACACACACACACATACACACATAGACATAGTCGACCACATAAAAATCCCATTAAAAAATTGGACACTATAATATTTTAGCAAGGTAAAACCAAGTCTTATGTGACAAAAAATAAATAAATAAAAATTAAAAAAGGAACAACAACAACAACAACAACAAAAAAAACCCAAACCAATCGAAAGAAAACAAAAACAACAACAACAAAACTCAAAAAATAAAAGTAAATGAGTTTGTTTTATTTTGAGCATCAGCTGCTTGGCTTGGACCTCCTTAAGTGTGTATACCCAGTGAGACTCCCTTGGAGAAAACTGACTTTATGTTTTTAAACTGTTATCAACTACAGATAGAATCTGTGATGGGAATGGAGACTTGTGTTTACATCCATTCTCAGTGCTGGGCAACATCTGGCTTGGGCCTGTGTAGGCTTTGTGCATGGTACCAACGTCTCTGTGAGTTTAGGGACAATGGTTCTGTTGTGCCTAGAAGGTGTTCTTTTCTTGATATATTCCATCCCCATTGCCTCTTACAACCTTTCTGCTTCATCTTCTTCACAGTTCTCTGAGCCCTGAAGAGGGTATTTGATAGAAGCATCCAATGTTGGGCTAAAGGTTTCAAGTTCTCATACTCTCTGCACATTGTCTGGTTGTGAGTCTCTGTATTTGTTCCCATCTGTTTCATGATGAAGCTCCTTTGATGATGTCTGAGAAAGACACTGATTTATGAGTATATCAGAATATTGTTAGGAGTTATTTCATTGCTGTATTCCTTTAACAGAACAGTAGTATTTAGTTTTCCATATGTCCATGGCCTATGTATTCTAGGGTTCTTGGCTACCTGAGGAGTATCAGAAGAATGGGTTCCAGTTTATGAAGTGAGCCTTAAATCCAAACAGATAGTGCTTAGTTACTTCCATAACTTTTGTGCCACTATTGCACCAGCATATACTGCAAATATTACCACTGGAAATTGAAAGATTTGAAGCTGATTTGGCATTTATCTTTCTCTTCTGGGAGCCTATAGAATTATCGCCATTACCATGTACACTTGTATGTAGGGGTGAACAGCCTAAGTAGACTCCAGGTTCATTTCCCTGTGTTCACTCTGTCTTCTACTTGTTGTCTAAAGCAATAAGGCCTTACCATAAATTTTCAAAGAACAACCTATATCCTTAGTAACAGCCTGATTTGCCTGGGTGAGTCTATGGGATCCCTTTGGTCAATAGCTCAATTAGATGTAACCCATTCCAGGCATTGAAGGTTTTATTTGGTGGCAAAATATACCTAGTTGTGGATTTTACTCCCCTGTTATTTGGTGATATGATTTTATATATTTTAAGAAACTTCTACTGTAGTAGGTTTACATAAAACCACTTTATAATTAATTAGTAATTAGTAATTAGTTTTAGCTGTTCATTCCTGTATTTTCTCTTATATCTCTCTCTGGAAAGATCTTTCTTTCCAACTAATAACTTCCTATTCACCTAAATCTGTCACTATATGGATTCCAGTCTAATTATCAGAGATTGACAGCTAATATTCACATGTGAAAAATATACTTCATATTTGCCTTTTTTGGTTGAGTTGGCTTACTTATGATGATTTTCTAACTCCATCCATTTATTTGGTTGTTTCATTATGTTTTTAAAATATGTGAGAAATATCCTGTTGTGTAAATGTACCACAGTTTCTTTATTCATTTTTTCCATTAATGGGCATCTAAGCTGTTTCCAATTTCTGGCTATTAGGAATATGGCAGCAATAATCATGAATAAGCAAGTGTCACTGTAGCAAAAGACAATAATTTAGGTATATGCCAAAATGTGTTTATAGCTGGATCTTGAGGTAGACCTATTACCATCTTCCTTAGGAACTGCCACTGATTTCCATGGTGGTTTTATATGTTTACATGCCCACCAGCTATAGATGAATATTTCCCTTACCCCTGACTTTGCCAGCATAAACTGACATTTGCTTTATTGATTTTGACTAGTGAAAGTTGAAGTTTCAAAGATATTTGGTCTTTGCTGATGACATGTCAGTATTGTTTCACCTTGCCACTCTTTTATGATCATTGAGATCATGATAAATCGTAATTAAGTTCGTATGCACCAACTTCTTGTGGTGTTCCTGTGTCTTCCTGCCATTTCCATAGACTTGGAAGGATTGGCAGAGCCTCACAGTGTCTTCTGAATTGAACTGCAATTGCTGATTCCTAAATGATGTTTACAAGTGAATCAAGATACTAAACTGCTGATATCCTGACAACACAGATTGGATTCACTGTAAAGAACTATTTCTAAACAGGTCTACACCCTCCTTGCCCTATTAATCATCTGTGGTGGATGGTGGGTTAAGAGGGACATTAAAGCATTTAAGTACACTTGTTAAAGTATGTTTTAAAAAATATAAGCCTATAGTAGTAAACACGAAAAATGTGCAGGAGAATTTTAAAGGTAACAGATGAATTAGCTAGTGAAAGTGATGCACATCATAAATGCTGTGGTGTCCGTTGGGAAGAGTGATGGTTCAAGACTGTCCATCACAACGGACATTAAAATTATTGTTTTACTCTTGGCATCCACAATAGTGTCTGGGTTTTCGTGACTTTATATGGGATGGATCCCCAGGTAGGGCAGTCTCTGGATGACCTATCCTTCAGTCTCTGCTTCACACTTTGTCTCTATATTTGCTCCTGTGAGTATTTTGTTCCCCCTTCTAAGAAGGACTGAAGCATCCATATTTTGGTCTTCCTTCTTCTTGAGCCAAGAAGTGCTTGCTGACATAAGCCTGATATAGCTGTCTCTTGAGAGACTTTGCCAGAGCCTGACAAATACAGAGGATACTCACTGCCAACCATTGGACTGAGCATGGGGTCCTCAATGGAGGAATTAGATAAAGGACTGAAAGAGATGAAGAGGTTTGTAACCCCATAGGAAGAGCAACAATATCAACCATCTGGACCCCTAGGAGCTCCCAGGGACTTAACCACCAACCAAAGAGTACACATGGAGTGACCCATGGTTCCAGCCATATATTTATCAGAGGATAGCATTGCTGGACGCCAATGAGAGGAGAGGTCCTTTGTCCTGTGAAGGCTTTATGCCCCAGTGTAGGGGAATGCCAGGGTGGGGAGGCAGGAGTGGGTGGGTGGGTGAGGGAGCACCCTCATAGAAGCAGGGATGGAGGGGAGGGATAGGGGATTTCTGGAGGAGAAACCAGGAAATGGGATTAAAAATTGAAATGTAAATAAAATATCCAAAAAACTACATACATTGGTCTTGAAATATGGAAAATTGGACATGAAAATTCACATGAAGGAATATTGGGAATAAACCGAAAAAAAAAAAAAGAAGATTTGCAAGTCTCAGCCTGTATGTCTCCATGAGAACAGGTTTTATCAGTTAAAGGAAGAAAATCATTTATAAGAATGTCTATTACACAAAGGTATTTGATTCAGCTGCAAAGAAAAATAAAATAATATCATTTCAAGTAAAAGTATTCTTTTCCAAAATAAAAGTTGAAACACAAACTATTACAGGGTTCCATAATGCCCTACACAATTGAACTCAGACATACCCAAGAGGAGACCACTAGAAGTTTTACATCACCACTGCTTCTAACATGTTGGCTTCTCTGTATTTAGTATACCTGTTATCTATGTTTTAAAATCTCTTGACTTAGCTTTTATAAGTAGGAGTATAAGAGCCCAGCTCTGTTAAAATCACAATTCCTTATAATCTTGTCCTCACTATTCCTCATTGTTTTATTTTTCTACAGGTTAAATCTGTTAGCATGAAAAATATACCATTGCATTTATTTATTAGTGCATTATATGCCTCTTCTTTCTATGTGGCAGATACATGGAAAATGAATTAACACCTATATTGTTCACTGATATTATATCCACAGAGCCTTTAAGTGCAATTAGAACCTAATAAAATTTAATAAATATTCTTGAAGTAAATGGGCAAATTTTGTAAGGAATACCTAAAGATATTAAAAAATGGGTCTTGCTGAATTGAGAAGGTGGTAAGCACTGATACTGACAGTTCTTCAATATTGGTAGATTTATTATCGGCTCTTTAATATAAGAAAGTAGAATTCTTTCTTTTGTAATTCAAGAGCTTTTATTGTAAGTGTTTGGATTTGCTGCAAAACCACTGGGGTCCATCTCCCACATGTTTTTCATACTTATCTTTGTCTTTCCAGTTTTATGGCAATTGCCCTAGATTCTGGCCTCATTAACTCTCAGCTTCATTATTATAGTAACTTCATAACTGGCTTTCCTATCTGCCTCATCCCTCTAGCCTACCATGTACAGTCCTACTTAAGTAATCTTCATAAAGGATATTCTAATTTTGTCAGCCCCTTGCTGATGTGTAACCATAACATCTTAAACCTCTTTATCATCTATTATTTCTGCCTTCACTATGAGGAGTGATTTCTCATCAAATCCCCTTCCTTTGATACAAATGGATTCTTTCTCTTAATCCCTAAGCACATCTGATAGTTTTCGTTATCTAAGCTTTCTTTCAGGCTTCTGCCCAAATAGTTTATTTTAGTTTGTTCTCTCATCCAAATATTCCTAACTTTTAACTGAATATACCAAATTGAATTATGTGATAATGTCATTCCATGAGGCCACCATATCCAGATATGTCATGTTACTCATTGATCATGTAGAGGAATGGTCTGAAAATGGTGTGGTTTCAGTCAAGCTGTTTGCTATGGATTACCATCTATTTCCCTATCCCTGAAGAATTTTTAGATACCACAATGCATACTACATGAGAGACAGATATTGAGAAATACGCAGATCTTCAACTTCACCATTATTTATATTGGTACTTAGTTGGTACTGATCTGGAGCAATTCAAGGTTTCTTCCCAGAAGAATCTTAGAAGAATTTATCTTTATCACATGAAAAATATAGTAAAACTTTATGTACACTGCCCTTCTTTGTATGTGATTGAGAGCAACTAGTATGTCTCTAGTGAGATGACTGAGAGGGGGAGCTTTAAAGAATAACAGAATGCTACCATAAAATTCAAAGCCCTACTAAACAATAATTTTAAAACATGCATTCATTTCACACAGGATTGTGAGATCTGCTCTGTTTAAGAGATTGTAAGCCTGGATGTGCTGGCGCTTGTCTTTAATCCCAGAACTCAGGAAGCAGAGGCAAATGGATCTCTGTGAGTTCAAGGCCAGTCAGGTCTACCCATTGAAATCTTGGAAGGGCTACACATAGCAAAACCCTGTTTCAAAAAAGCAAAACAACAACAACAACAAAACCATTTTTCTTCTTAAAATTTTTTAAATCTTTCTTCTTCTCTCTTTCTTTCTTTCTTTTCTTTCTTTCTTTCTTTCTCTTTCTTTCTTTCTTTCTTTCTTTTTTCTTTCTTTCTTTCTTTCTTTCTTCTTCTTTCTTATTTTATGTGTATGTGTATTTTGCCTATATGCATGTCTGTGTACCACATACAAGCAATGCCCTTAGAGTCCAGAAGAGACTGTCGTATCCCCCTGGGTGTTAGTAAGCAAACCATGGTCACTGGTACCTTGCAAGAGTAATAACTGCTTTTAACCACTATGTCAACTCATGGTCACTCTGGTTTTTGTCTCTTTCCTTCTTTGTGCCTCTGTTTCTCTCCCAGTCTGCGTGCTAGTGTATGTGTAGAGGTTAAAATGTGAAATGACTAGAGATAAAATTAAAGTAGAATTTGTTATTTTCTTGCGAAGCTTGGAGAGTTACATAAAAGTGTGAGATTTGGTGAGTATCTTATAAGTTATGTTTCTATGATTTTTGCTTTTTGTTTTTTTTCCATATAAAAAGAGAGTTAGTGTTTTATGGCTGCTGTCTAGATCAGAAGCCAACTGTCAACATGAAATGATAATATTTAGCAAAGCATTTTGAAAAACTCATAAATTTTAGACAGGATAAGGTATTACGGACAACATTTAAAAACTCATTGTAGTTGCTATATCAAGGTATTAGAAGATAAAGCTCTTATTCTCAAAATTAAATGTCATGGGTGCTATAGAGTTTATAGACTATAAGAAAGGTTTATGAGCTTGAAAATGCTTGGTTAGAATCTATGAGTTTAAAATGTGGGCATGAGGCTGAGCAAATGGCTCAGCATGTACATTGTGTGTTAGCAAGCATGAGAATCAGACACCAGTCACCAGAATCCATATGAAGGAAGGAGAGAGAACAGCTCCACAAATGTGTTCCCTGATATCCACAGGCATGTTCTGGCATATATGTGTTCACACACACATAATACATGCAAACAACAATAATTACATGCAATAATTTTAGAATAAAACAAGTACAGGCTGCTTCTCAATGTCCATTTAAGACTCTTAAATTGAGCAATTCTGCCTATGGCACTAGTCACTGTCCTGCTACATTTAACCATGCTTGTAAGGCTTGCTAAACCTGTCCCAGGCAAGTCAGTATAAATCAGTCACATGATGCTCTCTTAGACTATCTTGAACAACCACAAATGGCAAAAGAGTTCTTTATGCATTTTGGATACTAGCCCTTTGTTGGATCTAGGTTTGGTGAAGATATTTTCCCAGTCTGTAGGCTAGCATTCTGTCCTATTTACAGTGTTCTTTGCATTACAGAAGCTTTACAGTTTCATGATGTTCCATTTATTAATTGTTGATCTTAGGGCCTGAGCCATTGGTATTCTGTTCAGGAATTTGTCTCCTCCACCAATGTGTCCATGGCTATTTCCCACTTTCTCTTCTATGAGATTCAGTTTATGTTGATATTCTTGATCCACTTGAATTTGATGATAAATATGGACCTATCTTCACTCTTCTAATATATACACCCAGTTATACCAGAACCATTTGTTGAAAATGTTTTCCTTATCCTATTGTATGGTTTTGGCTGCTTTGTCAAAATTCAAGTGTCCATAGGTATGTGGGTTTATTTCTGGGTCTTTGATTATATTTCATTAATCAACTTGTCTGTTTGTGTACCTATACCATATGGTATTTATCACTATTGCTCTGTAGTACAGCTTGAGAGCAGGGATGGTGGTTCCTCCAGAGGTTCTTTTATTGTTCAGGATTGTTTTGGCTATCCTGGGATTATTTTTTCCATAGGGAGTTGAGAATTGCTCTTTCAAGATCTGTAAAAAAAAAAAATGTGTTGAAATTTTGATGGGAATTGCAATGAATCTGTAGATTGCATTTGATAAGATGATATTTTCACAATGTTAATTCTACCTATCTATGAGCATGGGAGCTCTTTTCATCTTCTGAGTTCTTTTTCAATTTCTTTCTTCAGGGACTTGAAGTTCTTTTCATACAGATCTTTCACTTGCTTGGTTATAGTTACACCATGACATTTTATATTTTTGTGGATATTGTAAAGGGTGTTCTTTCTCTCATTTCTTTCTTGGTCTATTTATCATCTGTATAAAGAAGGGCTACTGGTTTCATTGAATTAATTTTGTATACAGCCATTTTGCTGAAGTTATTCTCTGTATCAATCATAGGAGTTCTCTGATAGAATTTTGGAGATCACTTATACTATCATATCATGTGTTAAGAATGATACTTTGATTTCTTCCTTTCTAGTTTTTATCACCTTAACCTCCTTTTGTTGTCTTACTGCTCTAGCTAGAACCTCAAGAACTATATTGAATAGCTACAGAGAGAGTGGGTAGCCTTGCTTTGTCCCTGATGTTAGTGGTATCACTTCACATTACTCTCCATTTAATTTGATGTTGGCTATTGGCTTGCTGTATATTGCTTTTATTATGTTTAGGTATGTGCCAAGATTTTTAATATGAAGTCATATTGGATTTTGTTGAAGGCTTTTTCAGCATCTAATGAGATGATGATGTAATTTTTTTCCTCTGAGATTGTTTATATAGTAGATTATGTTGATACATTTTCATATATTGAAACATCCCTACATCCCTGAAATGCAGCGTACTAGAATGTGGTGAATGATGCTTTTGATGAGTTCTTGGATTTGGTTTGTGAAAATTTTTATTGAGTATTTTCATGTTGATACTAATTAGTGAAATTGGTCTGAAGTTCCTTTCTTTGTTGGGTCTTTTTGTGGTTTAGGTGTCAGGGTGACTGTGACCTCATAGAATGAATTAAACAGTGTTTTTTGTGTTTCTATTTTGTAGAATAGTTTGAGGATTATTATTATTAGCTCTTGTTTCAAAGTCTGGTAGAATTCTGCACTAAAATCATTTGGGCTAGAACTCTTTTGGGGCTGGGAGGTTTTTAATGACTGTGTTTACTTGTTTAGGGTTTATGAGACTGCTTGGATGGTGTACCTCATCTTGGTTTAACTTTGGTATGTGGTATCTAGTTAGGAAACCATCCATTTTGTTTCGATTTTCCGGTTTTGTTGAGTATAAACTTGTGAACTAAGACATAATGATTTTTGAATTTCCTCAGTTTCTGTTGTTATGTCTCCCTTTTCATTTCTGATTTTGTTAATTTGGATACTGTCTCTGTGCCTTTTAGTTAGTTTGGCTAAGCATTTGTTGATCTTGTTGATTTTCTCAAAGAACCAGCTCTTTGAGATTTGTTGATTCTTTGCATTGTTCTCTTTATTTCTAATTGATTTTGGCCCTCAGTTTGACTATCTTGCTGTCAAATGCTCTTGAGTATGTTTGTTTCTTTTTCTTCTGGAGCTTTCAGGAGTGGTGTTAAGTTGCTCATATAAGAACTCTAATTTCTTTATGTAGAGACTTAGTTCTATCAATTTCCCTCTTAGCACTATTTTAATTGTGTCCCAAAAGTTTGGTATATCATACCTTCATTTTAATTGAATTCTAGAAAGTATATAATTTATTCCTTTATTTTTTTCCTTGACTAAATGATTATTGAATAAAGAGTTGTTCAGCTTCCATGAGTATGTGGGCTTTTTGTTTCATCTGTTATTGTTGAAGTCCAGCCTTAATCTGTAGTTGTCTGATAAAATGCATAGGGCTATTTCAAACTTCTTATATCCGTTGAGGCTTGCTTTGTGTCTGATTATATGGTCAATTTTGGAGAAGTTTCCTTATGGTGCTGAGAAGAATGTATATTCTCTTGTGTTGGGGTGGAAGGTTCTATAGATATTTGTTAAATCTATTTGGTTCATAATATCTTTTGGTTTTATTGTGTCTCTGTTAATTTTATGTTTTGAAGACCTGTCCATTGATGAGAGTGGAGTGTTTAAGTCTCCTAATATTATTTTGTGGGCTTCAAAGTGTATTTTGAAATCTAGTTAAGTTTCTTTTATGAATGTAGGTGCCTTTGCATTTGTGGTATGGATGTTCAGAAATGAGATTTCAACTTGGTGAATTTTTCCTTTGATAAGTATGAAGTGTCCTTACCCACCTCTTTTGATTGCTGTTGGTTGATATTCTATTTTATTAGATATTAGAATTAGACCCAGCTGGCATCTTGGGTCCTTAACTTGGAAAACTTTTTTTTAGCCCTTTACTCTGCGTTAATATGTATATTTGTTGCTGAGGTATTTTTCTCGTATGCAGCAGAATGATGGATTCTGCTTACATATCCAGTCTTTTAGCCTGTGATATTTTTTTTTAATGAATTGATCCTATTGATGTTGAGGATATTAATGACCAATGGTTGTTGTTTCCTGTTATTTTGTTATTTGATATGGTACTGTGTGTTTGTATGATTCTCCTGTTTGGGATTTTCTGTGAAATAATTATTTTTTGTGCATTTTTTTGGGGAGTATAGTTACCCTTCTTATGTTGGAGTTTCCCTTCTAGTATCATCTGTAGGACTGGATTAGTAGAAAGATATTGTTTAAATTTGGGTTTGTCATTGGATAACTTGGTTTCTCCATTTATTTTGATTGAGAGTTTTGCTGGGTATAGTAATGTAGGTTGGCATCAGTGGGTTTTTAGAGTCTACAAGACTTTTTCCAGGATCTTCTGGCTCTTAAATTCTCTGTTGAGAGGTCAGGTGTAGTTCTGATATGTCTGCCTTCATATGTTACTTGGTTTTTGTTTTTTCTTATAGCTTTTAGTATTCGTTCTTTGTTCTGTACATTTAGAGTTTTAATTATTATGTGGCAGGAGGATTTTCTTTTCTGATCCAATCTATTTGGTGTTCTGTAGGCTTCTTGTATATTTATAGCCATCTCTTACTTTACATTAGAGAAGTTTTATTCTATGATTTTGTTGAAAATATTTTTTTTATTTTTATTTTATTTTTATTTTTTTTAACTTATTCACTTTATAACCCGTCCCAGTCACCCCCTCCCACAATCCAAAATATTTTTTGAAGTAGGGAACTTGGAATCTTCACCCTCTTCTATTCACTTCATTTTTAGGTTTGGTCTTTTTAGTGTTTCCCAAATTTTCTGGATGTTTTAAGTTAATCACTTTTTTTATTTGACTCATCTTTTTTTTTTTTTAATTTCTTTTTTTATTTTTTTATTTTTTTTAGTTTGACTAATGTATCAATTTCTTTTCTGGTATCTTCTATACCCAAGATTTTCTCTTCCATCTCTTGTAGTCTGTTAGTGATGCTTGCATCTGTAATTCCTGTTCTCTTTTATAGGTTCTCTGTAGGCCTGTGTGCTCTGCCACAGGGCACAGCCACTTGGGGAGGCAGAAAGCAAGGAGTTTCTGTACTTATCCCGTACTGCCTCTGAGGTAGGTGCTGGGCTATTCAGAAGCACCAAAGCACCACTGGGGGGATGGGAAAGTGCAGTTTGAGATATGGGAAAGCTGATGCTGGCTCAGGAGTCTCCAGTGAGGCTGACTCATGTGGTGTTTTGCTGAGGTAAGACCCATGGGTGGACACTTGATATTTGGACAAAGTATGAATAGGACTCAACAGACAATGATGACATGCTTGCATAGGTAGCTTTTCAACACTTCCTGGGTCTAGTCTCTCATCTTCATCTTCTTTGGTCTTAACTTCTTTTAGAGAAGTATAGCCAAGAACTTCTCCTGAGGTTTTGGCTGGTCCTGCTGGCTCCCTTTGGCTCATGCTGATTAGGCAAAGAACTGGTGGTTTCTGCTAGATTATGCCACTGATGCTGATTCCTGTTTGGTATTCTGACACTACTGAACTGGACTGTGGTATCCTGACAAACTGAGATTGGGATCACACCAAAGAACTACTTCTAAACAGGTCCAATTCCCCTTGTCCTATTTACCATCTATTCTCCCCTACCTTTGGATGGTGGGCTAGAAGGGGGCTCAAAGCATTTGAATACCCTTATTAAAAGTATGTTTTTAAAAAAAATTAAGCCTACAATAGAGGCCTTTAAAAAGGACATAAATAATTCTCTTAAAGAAATACAGGAAAACACAGTCAAATAGGTAGAAGATCTTAAAGTAAAAACAAATAAATCCCTTAAAGAAATATAGGAAAATACAGTCAAACAGTTGAAGGAAATAAACAAAACAGTCCAGGACTTAAAAATGGAAGTAGAAGCAATAAAGAAAACACAAATGGAGGCAATCCTGGTGAAGGCCTCTCTGCACTCTCAGCCACAAATGCCACCAAGCCTGCCTCCACCAAGCTAAGGACAATCACTATGCTGGAACAAGCTGGAGGTACCCTTCCCCACCCCGTCCCACCCAATCTTGGGTCCCAGGCTAGATGCCTTCCTCAGCCTGAAGGACCCCCAACTCTGTTCTCTGCTCTTCAGTGACTGTCAGTGGCACCTGGATGTCCAAGAGTCAGAGAACCCCACAGCCTAGCCTCTTCATAGGCCCAGAGACTCCATGTTAGTCTGTATCATCTGGCATATCTAGAAACTTCCACTTCACTTTATAATCTTTATAAAATGGGATTTAAATTAACAATCCTGCTCTTCAGGTATATTAGGATACCCAGAGGTTGCTGTAGCAGTAGAGCTGGGTTCTGAAGGTTCTGTGTTGCATTGGCTTCTGTTGATTATGTGCTTGTGTTTGCTTTTCACTATCTGGTTGTCTTTGTATTAGCTGGCCTGGGTGTTCTGAGTTGGAGTAGGCATACCAGAAGGCAGGTATTATTGTGTGTCCTGGGTTAGAACAGGTAATCTGGTGGCAGATCCAGCTGTGTCCCCGTGTCCCTGGTTAGAACAGACCTCCTGGGAGGTAGACAAGACTGGGGTGGGGTGTCAGGAGGCTCAATGAATGGAGAAGGAAGAACGAACTGGAAGGGATCTTATTATTTTAAGTTTTAACTGTAGAAAGGTGTCATAGATTATATTTTTACAAAAAAAATCACAGAAGATATTCCAATTTTAATGAGATTTTATAAAAAAATACATTTGTCAGAAGTCTGTGCCGCAGCCTGAAGCCATGCCAATGTCCATAACCTAGAGCTGCCACCAGAGGCCATACTGATCTAAATGGTCTTTGATGCCACCTGAAGCCATGATAATGTCTGGGCTATGCTTCTGCCATGTCTGGGTCTATGGTCTTACTGAATCTGGAGTCTGTGTTGATGTCCATGGCCCATGTTACCACCAAAGGCGATGCTGAGGTCTGTGGTCTGTGTTGCCACCTGAATCCGTGTTGATGCCCATGGGCCTGTACTGCCACCTGAAGCCATGTTGATGCCCATGGGCCTGTACTGCCACCTGAAGCCATGTTGCTATGCAGGGTCTGGGCAGCTTCTGAGGGCCTATCTGTGTCAGGAGTCCTACTATGGCAGGGGACCCTGTCTCTGGTCTGTGCTGTTACCAGAGATTATATATACACCTATGATCCATGTTCCTTCTGACTGTGCAAAAGCAAAGAGGGTACTTTTGCTGAGACTGATGACTACATACCTATCGTTGAGAGGAAGAGATATAGAAGGCTTTTGTGATAACTCCTAGTGCTCCCGCACCCCAAGTAACAGTCAAAAGAGGAAGCCACTGAAAGGAACTCTTTTAAAAAGTGTGACAAAGATGCTGAAGAGTAGCTTTCCACAATTGATGGCTTCTAGGGAAAGTTGTGGAAGGAAAGAACTCACTTCTATTTAAGGGGCAGGCTACTGAGATTTTGACCATGCTCTAGTGAGTATATAGAAAACACAAATGAACTTGGAGGATAGTTCACAAGGAGGCAGTCATGGAATGAATTGTAATCAGGGTACCTGATGTGAAACTCCCGGATAATCAATAGAAATGTCCTGTGGAAAACAATTACATTCTTCCCTTTATTGATGTCCATAATAACTGTATCTCCAGATGACAGAGACTAGGATTTTGCCAGAATTTTGAGACCATCTACATAGAAGAAAGTGTAAACCTTTACCAGAGCTAATAGAGTTAGCAAATTTGGGTTCACACTGCATCTAAACCTAAACAGACTAGCATCAATTCTATCATAACTGCAATAAGTTATTAAATATTGGTTAAGTGCTTGACGTTTTATGCTGTGGTTATTAATAATTATCCATGAAGGGACTAATCCACTTGTCTTCTTTTAACACAATAAAGTACTCTGAAGTTCGCCTGGTATAGGTGTCATTTTTTAAAATGGTTTTATTATTTCTTTATAATTCTATTTGAAGCTGTTATTATTTCTAGGCTGTATGAATCACTTAATATTTTTTCTAAATGTATTTAATCTCTTTGGATAGAGTCAGAAAAACTTCATTAATCACTGTACACTCCTTTTGCTACTACTACTTGTAAAGTATAGGTCTTAAAAAGCACATTTAAAGAGAAAAGGGGAAAACAAAAAGAGGAGTATTTCAAGTATTTTCTGTGCACATTTGCACTGTGAGATAACTGATACCCAACCCAGAGAACCAATTAGCAGATCTTTATTTTTCTCTTTCTGGCCAAATCAGTTTGAGAGGATATGGGATGCCACACCAATTAACAGCGCTGAGTCAGCTTCTGCTTTGACAAACATTTAATAAGCAATCAAATACGAACTTGAGATTTCAAAAGTTCACTGACGGGAGGGAGAGAAACTCCATTGCTTATTTGGAATAAAGAAGGGACTGAATTAAACTAACAAGGTGGAAGCAATATGGAAAATCAATCAATCAATCAATCAATCAATAAATAAATAGAAAAAGGAAGACGGCTGCATTTTACTTTAGCAAGCAGCTACCAGAGAGAGGGTATTTTGCACTTTCTCTTCTTAACAGCCTATATTAAAGCACAGCTACAGAACCTAATGCCTATTTCTTTGGGAGTTTCTTTTAAAGAAATTTATGCATGTGATATCCTTGATATTTCTATTTAAAATCCTGACTCTCAAGTCTGTTTTTGATGACTTCAAATTCATTAAGTCCCTAATGGTCATCTTTTATTAATTCATGTAGCTGATATAACTGCTGCCCCCTTGGTAGATCTTTAGCTTTATGATGCTAATGCTTTTCTAACCGGCTCACCAAATCTGAAATTAATCCAAACCATATGCCTTCCCCAAACATGACATAATGAAGGCACATTTCTCATTTTGCTCTGGTGAAGAGGTTTCTTATTAAAAAGTCGTTAATAAAAAAAATTAAATAAAAACAAACCTCTGCACTGCAAACACAACGATTTAAATGGCAGTGAATAAGCGACTGTGGTAAGCTCAACAAAAATGAGATATTTATATCACAATAGCCACCAAGACACAAGGAGCATCATGGAAAATGGGGCAGATTAATTCTAAGAACCAAATGTCCAATGGAGTGTCTTTTGGACAAGACAAGACCAGACCATTCCACTATAAACTCACAGTAACTATGGAAGCCTGCATAAGATTTGCCCAAGAGCAAGCCAGTCAACATTCACAATGGACTTGGTAGGGGTTCATGATCCCCCAGCCATAACTGAGGAAGTACTGAAAGTTGAAGTCCTCTGGGAAGAGAAAATCAGTTTTCTTTAAGTGTGTGGCTCCTGGTGAGTGGATCCAAATCCATGAATATATACAAAGCACAATTATAGTTAATAGTTTATTGAACTGAGAGAGAGAATTATAAATAATTAATACAAGTATTTATTAAATGCCTATACCCAAATTAATAATGTTATATCTTTTAAAAGTAAGGCAAATGCATCATCAATCCATTATCTTTATTTGAGTCCAACAGTCAATGGAAGTTTTCAGCATAATCATAAGAAAATTATAATTCTTTATTCAGAATATTCAGTCTGTGTATTTTCATTTGTTGATATTATTTTGAATATTTATAAAATATGTGGTTTTAATGGTTTACAGATGTGTAAGAAACATAACTAAATTGTTAATTATTAAAAATGTGTCACTGCTGTGCAAAATGATTCTTACAACCTCTTTTGATCACATAATTTTACTTGAGATATACATAATATATATAATTACAACTCTTTATTATGAGAGATATTTAAATCTTTCAAAATTTGAAGATATTAAATGAATAAATTAGGATTTATTTTGTATGTGGACCAACAGCGATTTGACTATCTCATCAGGATTTCTATAATAATCTTTCCTCAATATCCATTATAATTGTCTTCTATGTCATTATGTGATAGATTTTATTATGTATCATTGTTATAATTTTATTAAATCAGTAACTTATTGAGCTGTTACTTGTAGCATAATATCCCAAAATGAAAATTTATGAAATAATCAAAATGGGACAATTATAGCATAATTTAAAATTAAATTTAAAGTTAAGCTTATTTTTGACATTGGGACACTTCATTACTATATTCATATTACATAACAAATTCCTGAAGCTATAAATATGTAAGAAAATTACATTTTTTTGTGGCCAAATATACATAAAACATATTCCAGTTTACTTTTTGTATAAACTTCTCTGTGGTGATTTGAATATGCTCGGCTCAGCGGGTAGCACTATTTGGAGATGTGTCCTTGCTAGCGTTGGCTTAGCCTTTTTGGAGAAAGTCTGGTCCATGTAGTTGTGTGCTTTGAGAGCCTCATCCTAGCAATCTTAAAGCCAGTCCTATCCTTTTTGTCTTCTGAACAAGATGTAGAACCCTCAGCTCCTCCAGCACCCTGCCTGCCTCGAGGATACCATGCTTTTCTTCCTTGATGATAATGAACTGAACTTCTGAACCTATAAGCAACAGCCAATTAAATGTTGTCTATTATAAGAGTTCCCTTGGTCTTGGTGTCTGTTCTCAGCAGTAAAACCTCAGCTAAGAAAATATCCCAACTAATTTTTGAAGATTTGAAACTATAATAAAAAGTTTTCTTATGCTCTTACTAGTTTCATATAAACTAATTAAAAAGATAAATGTACTGTCAACATGACCTAAATTACCCAGTTAGTAAGACTTAGCTACCATTTTACAAACATGTAAGTCCACTAATTTGTGTGTATGTGTGTATGCCAAGAAGGACAGATAAGAAAATAATCAGAAGTTGCAACATTAAATTGATTTTTATCTCAAATATTGCTTGATCTTTTCATTTGAGTAAGTTTTTTTATCTGATCTTTGTAAGGCCAGTTACAATTTCTCACCTTTGTGTATTTTGTATCCAGATTGTCTAGTGTTAATAAAAAAGAGCCTAATTATATAATAAGGAAAACTATTACCAAGGACAACAAAAGATGCTGAATACCTCATTTATGCAATACAAAAATTAACAGTTGACATTTTAATCTTTTGAAAGAATCTTCAGATTATTTTATAGGGTTCAGAGTGTTTTTGTTGGCTTCTTAGTGAAAAGAATTTCTCCTGCTTATTGATTTTCCAGGTGCAAGAGTGATCTCAAATTCATTAACATTAATATGAGACAAAGTGGCTTGCTGAAAATCAAAGCATTATTACTTTCTGAAGGCAGGAAATTTCTTTCAGAGTGAATTGGGAGTGTTCCCACAGCAAAGGGTTCCCAATTAAACATTATTGTTTACTAAATGCTATCTTTTCATCCACTGTGATAAGCTTTGGTAATTGCTAAAACTGTAAGAAATTAGCTATGCAGTGTACAGAGCCTTTGCTTTGCCATAGAAGAGCTTAGAATTGTGAACTCATGTTCAAACACTGAAAGGGAAAGCTGTACAGTGTGGTACAGAACTGATTTTTGAACTTGTAGCTCTGTTTTCTCACTTTGATTTCCTCTTCAGATTCTTTTACATTCTGATCTGTACTATGTATACTATGTATGTATTAGTGATATATACATCACTAATAGTGAACACACACACACACACACACACACACATATATATATATATATACATACACACACATATATATATATGTAAGTGTATACATATATTTATATATATGTTCACTGTTAGTACACTAAATCAGGTTTTTGTACATAAGTGCCACAAATAATATCAAGAAGGAAAAGAGGAACCAAAAATAAAAGTTGTAGTTTAACAGTTTCTTTTCCTTTATTCTTTGTTGGAATAGGGAGTAAGACAGCTTTCCTAAAATCAAAACAAGGCACAAAAATCACCAGGAACATTGAAAGAATTACACAGGATCTTTGAGCAAGGATGCCAACTCTAGTGGTCAGAATCCACAACTGAAAGGAGAATCAGGGAAATATCATCCAATTATAAGGAAAATGATGCTTTCCAAGGTCTTCACCAGATAGCCAATGATATCTGGCAGTCATTTCAGTAAGAATAAGATGTCAGGGTCCAGGTTCCCCCAAAGTGGATGAATGCGTGGAAGACTGTGTGGCTAAGCAAAACTTACCAGCCACATTAACAACTACCCAAGGTTACCAGTACATTCTGTTGGAAAGAAATAAGATCGTTCAAAAATTATCATGTATTATCTGTTCTGTTATTTTATACTTTTATTAGCAAATCCATTATTGAAGGTAGCAAAAATCATACACAGTGCCAGATAGAGTTAATATTTCATCTGGAACAGAGACAAGACACACAATTTCATTATAAAAAATTTCTACTTTAATAAGTACCCCACAAAATATTATACTCTCATTGATTTCACACAGTTTTGTCATAGAATATGACATAGTGCTGCTTAAAAACAATAAGTGCCCAGGCAGTGACTTTAGATCTTTTGAATAATAAGTGAAAAAGGAAATTTAAAAGTATTGTAGTGACAGATACTTACTGTTCACTGGATACTCCATCTGAAATGGACTTCCATACATCCCTTAAAATTAGTAATGCCAAAATGCTAATTGCAGCATAAACTAAATATGAAATTGGAATTTTCTTCAATTGTTTTCATGGAAAATTATTTATTTTAAACATTTTAATTCAGCTTTTGTTTTGTGTATTATGTTCGACTTTAAGTTATTAGTAAGGTAACCTCAGCAATAGACAGTGCATTTACTGCAAAAGATATGTAGCTCATGAAAAGGCATTTAGATAGATTAAATAAGATTATTGAAACCATTTGCAGTAGAGACAGATAGCAAGAAAGAAATTTAAAGTTTATATGTTAAGAATATTGTGCAGAGCTTACAAAACCTCTTTGTGCTGAGTTTACAAAACCTCAGAATGCAATACAGAAACATTTTCAATTACTCTTTAATTAATCCTAGCAGTCAGGAGGCTGAGAGGGGCGGATCTTTGTGAGTTCAAAGTCAGCCTGTTTTACAGACGGAGCTCCAGAAGAGACAAGAAAAACAATGTCTCTGTCTCTCTTTCTATCTCTGTCTCTCTGTCTTTCTGTCTCTGCCTCTGTCTATATATATATATGTGTATATGTATATGTATGTATATATACATATATATAAATTGACACGCACACATACACACACATAAACACACACACACACACACACACACACACACACACACACACAATATAAATTATATATATATATAATATATATATATATGTATATATACACACACACAAACATTACATATACAGCTGTCAGAGTTTGAGTTGAAGTTAAGGATCACCACTGAGTCTTATTCAAAGATTTTTAGGGAATTTTATTAAAGTACAAGGTGGTTTATTTTCATATGGTGTACACACAACAGCAGTACAGAGGCTATAATCAACATAATCATAAAACAAAATGCAGTATTTCATTTTACTACACCTGCTTGAAATTTTTTATTTGTCATTAGTTAATCTATTTATTTCACCTACTTTTTGGTGTGTTGTGTAGTTGGTGAAAACATTGCCTAAAATTATGTTCCACATAGATAATATTAATGATAACTTACAGAGTTTTTTTATGGGCCAACAAGATGGCTTAGAATTTAATGAACTTGTATCCAAGAATGCTGACCCGAGTTCATCTGCATGTTGTGATCCAACTAATTCACCCATGGCTGCCTATAAATAGAAAAGTCCAAAAGTCCAGTAATTATTCAGTCAATGAGGCTGGATATCTCAGCTGGTCTTCAGTATACACTGGATTCCCTCCAAAAAAGTATACTCTAATTTCAGTGAGGGAATGCACTTGCTATACAGAACAAGAGAAAGCAGGCAAAGACAGAGATTTTGCTTCTTGTATGTCCTTTATATAAACTTTGAGCAAATGGTGTGGCCAAGATTAGAGATACCTCTTTCCACTTCAAAAATCTGGATTAAAAGAATATCTTCCCATCTCAAAGATCCAGATTAGAAGTGGATCATCCCACTTCAAATGATCTAATTAATCAAAAGAAAAAAAAACCTTCAAAGATGTTCCTAGCCATTTTTGGATCTTAGAAAATTAGTCAAGTTGACAACCAATTGTGTTCATAGAGCATCCTTCTTCTTTCTTGTCACATTCATTTCTTAACTTCCCTTTACCTCCTCCTCTCCCTCAAGATATTTTGTTCCTTTTTCCGGATTCTGTTTTTAATATCCTGACCTATACAAATACATGGACACACACAAACACATAAACACACACACACATTCATACACACATATACATTATATAAATTCAAACCTAGGTTCTCTTCATGAGTAAAATTATGTTATAGTATTTCTGAGCCTAGCTTATTTTAGTTAATATGATTTCCAGTTTCATCTTTTCTATAAACATCATAGTTTCAATGTTCTTTGTAGGTGAATAAAATTCCATGGAATATATTTACCGTCAGAAACAAAACCCTACTAAGGTAAATAAGTCATGTTGAAAATATTCATAGAAATAGTAATAATGAATATAAATTCACAAATTAAAACAACCTTTACAATGGCTTTTTCAACTGTGAAATATCTCTGTATTCTCTCAACTGCGAAATTATGTTTATTTGAAGATATATCAAACTATAGAACGTGTGACATATGAATCATTTCCTTTTCAAGAATGAGATATTTACATTTCACATAAGAAAAAAATATATATATAGCCCAGTTATTAATAATTCAATGTTTCCCTTTCAGTATATACTACTCAGTAATAAGAATTGCTTCTAGGTCAGCAGTGATTAACTTGTGAATTCTTGTATTTAAAATACCAATATAATGTCATTTTCCTATACTTTCTAGCTAAGAAGAAGTAATGTCACCCAGTATGCTTGGGGAAATTATATAGGATTAAAGACAAAGGTCTTAGATTTGAGATATATATATATATATATGGCCTTTATCGATGCCCTCTACCCCCAGGGAGTATTATTTCCCTCTTCTGAGATAATGAAGGGCACAGAAGACTTACTTGCAAGCTGTAATCACCAAGCACACAGTGGTCATTATTTAACCAGAACTGTATAATTGACCAGTTAGTCTGATCAGTAGCTCAGAGCAGTTTCCTCTGAGTTCAATCTCTAGCCTTGTTTTAGTTGAGACTAAGAATTTAATGAAAGGATTTATTGTCAGTAAATACTTCCAAGTCTTTAGAATAGAAGAAATGCCATCCTTGTTGTATCTCCTATCAGGAGATACAATTAAGAAGAGCTGTCTAGGAGAGATGGAACCAAGGAGAAAGTGCACCTACCAGGAATAGCTGGTTCAAGTGAAAAAGAAGGAAATGAGATTTGCCCAGAGACATTACCAGATAAGGGGAAGCTTCAAAAAAATGAGCATATTAGTATGTGAAGAGACATTTCTGTTTGCAGCCTTCTCCATATGGGTTCATTATCTAAATCCCACTTGCATGAGGGGATTAGGGTAAGGAATTGGTTCCTGTGAGCTCTATAAAAGGAACAAGACTTCAGGACGGATGAATTGTGAAAACTGCTGTAAGGTATCTTACTGCAACTAGAAGGCCAATGATCAACAAAAATCCTTAATATTTTTTTCTTCAAAATTGGTAACAATCACTATAGTATATGGTCATCACCATGGACTAAAGAAGCATGTCTTAATATGTATAAAAATTAAAGGAAGAAAATTATCTTTCTTTGACAAAACTGTATCTTCCATGTCTATTTTGTTGTTTTCTTTTTCTTTAATACATTGACACGGCTTCATCCAGAACTATATTTTGTTTGAGAATTAAGAGATTGCATCAAATGTCAGATACAATCCAAATTGATGTTAGAGTCTGAAAATGTGACACAAGATTAGGGAACTTGCCTACTATGAATGAGGTCTTAGATTAGACCCTTATCACTACATAGATGACAATCCATCATAGCTGTAATAGATTAACCCAAGAGATCTACTCAAACATGTACCATACCCATACAATAAGCAACACAGATATGTTCAGAATAGTGTTATCCTACAACCTTAATATCAGTAACAGGATAAAAAGATCAAAATTTAGGAATCATGGTAGATGACAGGATGGAAATCTTGCAAGATCCACAGTGATAGGTAACTACAAGTAAGCAGTCTTTTCTGGGTAAAGTAGGGCAGTTGTAAATATCAATTCACATTGGTTTTAACAGCATGCACCAGGCCTTTTCAAGCTCAATCCAGGCAAAATACTATCATGGAGGGTGAGGAGTGAAAAAAAATTCCCAGACCTGCCTAAGGAGCTGTTGGTGATTGATCAATGCAGAAAGAGGAAGGGAAAGTTTTCTTTAAGAATGTGGCCATGTATTGTTGACCATTATCCAGTTAAGGGCACATATTCAAGAGTAAACGTACAACACAAAATGTGATTGATGGATATAAAAGAAGATACATACTCAGGTAGGGAAGGAGAATGGATCAGAGAGGATATAGATGAGAGAATAAATGTGGTTAAAATACAATACATGTAATTTTCAAAGAACTAATACAATTCAGGGAAAACATAAAACCCAATGTTCCATCTAAATAAACTTATCTAGGTTCACATAATTTTTATAAGCAAACAAACCAAAATTAATATAAAATCTTTGCATCGGCACTGTAGGAAAAATATCAGGAAGGCAATTCAGAAAATAGCTAGACTTTATCCATCATAGTCTCAATTGAATGGAAGTATGAATTCTTTATATTCTTTTGAAAAGAGAGGGAGTCTAGAGCATCCCAATTCAATGTGATCATCTTCTGAGGCTCTCAGAATCTACTTAAGGCTACTCAAAATAGATTCAGTTACAGCTTGAATTGGTGTCAGATCTGAATATTGTTCCTGTGATGTTGGACTTTTCTTGACATACATAGTATTAGAGATATAGGATCATGGAAACTTTCAACAAATCTAAAAAAAAAAAAATTACTCTTAAAAGGCTAAACAAATTACAACAAAACCAGAGTCCCTTAAGCCAGGCCAAAATAAGAATAGGTATAAGCCTATTCTGCAATTGAGACTCCCAAGATCTCAGAGATGTTGGGACTGTGTAACATGTGTGATAAGGAAAGATATAGGCGGTAAGAGAATCCAACCCAAGGGTGAGACTATGTGGTCTGTAAAGTGTACATAAACACTTAAGAAGGAAGTTTAAGCTATACGTACTTAGGCAATAAACTGAATTCATTTTTAATTATGAAATGTACACAAACCTGTGAGATTGGCATTGCATGTTTTGAATTAAGAAGTATCAAATTGTCAATGAGTGTAACATATACATATATATGTGTGTAATATTTTAATAACTAAACAACTGTATTAGAAGCATGTTTAATGTAGTCATTCTTAGGTTTAATACTTGTCACCAACTAAATTGTATTTAAAGGTACTTAGACGACAATAAAACATATTTCCATGTGTGTCTGTTAAGGAATGTCAAAAGAAGTTTAACTGATGAGAGAAGGCCTGTCTCAAATTGGCTCCAGATCTCACACAGAATAAATAAAGAGTAGGAAGTCAGCTAAAACAGGTAGTATCTCTTGTACACTATGAACTATATCGTTCCTGCCACACATTCCTTCCACCAAAATATTCTACTATACAATAGGCCAGAAACAGAGGAACCAAGAAGTGAACACTCTAGAGCTATGAGTCAGAATTACTGAATCTGAGCTGTTCAAGTCCACTGAAACCTAGATTAAGACTTGAGGGCTACACGTACAGGTGTAAGATCTAACTGTGTTTTAGTCTCATCCTTCCTTTATATTGTCTCATTCATACCTCTTGGAGTGCTTCTTCTGTTGGATAGAACTATACATTATAAATATGTGGTTTTTCTTTTCTTTTACTTCCTCAGCCCAGGGGCTTACAAGCTAAGAGCATGCCTTATATTTCAGATTAACCTTTAAAATAGGCCTTAAGGAGTAAGTTAAAGCTATCAAGAATATTGCCAATAGACTAAATTCATTTTTTCATTATGAAATGACACAAGCCTATGAAGATTAGGGTTATATGCTTTGATTTAAGAAGAGGTATTTGGGTGGAAATGAGTGAACTTATAGTTATTCTTGGTTTTCAAAATGATTGAGTACATATGGCGTAGGAAATTATCAAAGCACATGTGTGGGCACAGATACCTGTGAGATCTCCTAACATGCTTTACTGAGGACAGAGCTTTGGCATCTGAAAGTAGATAGCACAGTCCTATAGAATGGGATTCAAATGGGAATGCAATGAACAAAAAAACAAAACAAAGAAATAAAACACTAATATATCCTCTCTCTCTCTCTCTCTCTCTCCTCTCTCTCCTCTCTCTCTGTCTCTCTCTCTCTCTCTCTCTCCTTCAGTCCATCCCCTTGCTCTTACTTTATCACAGTGAGATCAGTAGCTCACACCACATGCTCCCACTACTTCATAGCTAGTCCAGAAACAACTGAGTAAAGATTCATGGACTGAAAATTCTGCAATTAAATAAATTTCTCCCTTTAAATTGGCTTACGAAAACATTTATTACTGAGAAAGTCTAACTGATACAATATCCTGTATAAAAGTACATAAAATGTATGGAACAATATGTAAATTAAAGAGGTGGTATAATAGCAGGCTTAAACCTAATTTTTAGTTACAGATCAATTGCCAGAAAGGATATGTCAAACTATTATGTAAACCAAAATTCCGTAATATAGTTACATCTTGAAAAAGAAAGTAAAACTGGATCTGGAGAGATATCTCAGTGGTTAAGAGTTCTTATTGTTCTTGCAAATGAGCTTAGTTCTGTTCACAACACCCATGCCAAGCAGCTCAAAACAACCTAGTACTTCAGGTCTATGGAATTCTACACATTTGGCTTCTGAGGATACCTGCAGTTAAGTTCACATGCTGGCATACAGACACACAAACATATAAACATAATTAAAAATATAAAGTAAATCTTTATAAACAAAAAGGAGAGAAAACCAATTAAAAGTGTAACACAAGAAATGAACACAGGTTCAGTTGTGGTACTCTTCTACCTCCAGTATGTCATTGGTTTCCTTCGCAGTCTAACTTTCATAGAATTATGAATAACTCATAAGAGCACAGAATGGGCACATACTTTACTACTATTTAATAAACTCGGCATTCTTATGAAGCACTTGAGTTCCTGAGATACTTGTCTAGATGCAAAGCTGAAACTGCTAGGATTACTTATTGATTGGAAAGTATAACAAGCATTAGGTGCTTGTACATCCTCCAAACAACACATAATAACTCTTTGAAGCTCATCTCGTGTAATTCCTGTATGGAGAAAATATAAAATGTAGCAGTCATTCATGTCACCCCCATCAGGAACACAGAGAAGATTTTTATTTTAAATACCTTGATTGATAACAACCATGGAAAGAGTCCCTAAGCCTGTATAGAAACAGTTTCTGAAATGACATTTTCAAGTGTCTGAATTAGCCAGAGGAAGTGGTGTGGGATAAGAGGGGCTTTGAAAACACTGGCAGCCTAATCCTGCGAGCTCAGCAGGAAGTGGCTGGGCAGTTGATTCACAACCAAGGTTTTCTCACTAACTGACTTCACATTTCCTGCATTGGATCATTGTAGGAAATAAAAATTGAGGCCTAGTTATAACTACAATCAAATTATTAATGGCAGGAAAATTTACTTTTATTGTACTTGACTTCAAAACTTATCACTATCATTTCTGAAATGATAATGCTTTTTTTTTTTTCAAGAAAAAAAAAAGTGTGTTTAAGTACACATTTTTACATATTGCTTCAAACGACGTCTAGTGATATTTATAATTCATTGTAAGATTGTTTATTTATAGATCATATTCACCATAAAACAAAAAACTTAATAATAATTATATTGAAATTTCCCCAAATTACTTAAATCAAAGACTTTAAGTTTTAAAGTTTATTATATAATAGTAAAAGTGCATATTTTTAATTATTTTTGCCAATGTCTTTAGAATACTCAATTTCATTCTGACATCTTCAGATTTTGTAGTCCTAGCTGTCCTGGAACTCACTCTGTAGACCAGGCTGGCCTCGAACTCAGAAATCCGCCTGCCTCTGCCTCCCAAGTGCTGGGATTAAAGCACTTGGGATTAAATCTGCCCGCCTGGCAACTTCTTCAGATTTTTTTAAGCATCCTGTTCTTATTCGCTTCCCTTCCTTCATTCAATTGCTGTTGAGTCCTCTATGTGGGAGTTTAGAAGCTTTCTGTGACACTTCAGCTATTTGATTATTTTTGGCTTTGGTTATTGAAGAGGTCTCCTAATAAGAGCTTATTTTTTTAATATCTTCTGTTTGTTTCTGTGTAGTTTTATGAATCTACTGGGTTAGTTGTGCTTTCTGTTTTTCATTTCCCACTTTTGTTACTGCTTGCCTTATCTTATGTGGTTCTTCTCTGTTTGTAACTGTTACTTGGGCTTATGATTACCACTAATATTTAGAGGCAGGAAACAGGCAAGAGTAAGAGAAAACTGATGTGATAATCCTGCCATCAAAAGGCAGTAAAATGCAGGTTTGTATTTCACTAAATCCCAATTTGGTTTGCAAATAGAGAAGCTAGGTTACTTAGGTTGAATGTCTTTAAAGATGTTCTTTATGCTAATGAGGCTGAAGAGATGACTCAGCATCTTGGAACTCCTCCTTCTCTTGCAGAGGACCCAATGTCAGTTCCCAGCACCAATAGGATGTCTCACAGCGTCTGTAACTCCAGCTGCAGGAAGTCTGACACTGTCTTCTGACCCCAGATTGCTCAGGCATACATGCGGTACATATGAATGCTCCCAGTCACAGAGGCACAGACAATTAATTAGTTAATTAATTAATAACCACAGAGGCACTAGAAGTAATAGAGGGTACACCTTGAAGTAGGTACAGAGAAAAGAAATACTATTTCAGCAAGGTAAAGGTAAAACAAAACAAAACATTAAAATACCTAAAAACAAAGAAAAGTTAAAGTATAAGATAAAATAGAATACAAATTTTACACCATCAATTATCATCTTGTTTGCCCTGATGATAATGTTTATCAATATGCCTCTTATCTATCACAGATAACTCTGCAAGAAGACATGTAACTCACAATAATTTAGTTTCCTGCAAAAGTAGCAACCTTCTGTAGTGATTTTACAGTCCATTTTTGGGGTGCCACTTCTTTTTTAAATTTTTTTAAAATTTATTATTGGTTATTTTATATTTTAAAATGTTATACCCTTCCTGGTTTTCCTTCAAAACCCCCCATCCTACCCACGCCCTCCTGCTTCTATGAGGGTGCTCCCCCATCCCTTTGCCTCTTCCCCTGCCACACAACATTGTTCGCTTTGGGATAAAGGGTGATTGTGTTTCTGCATGCTATTGCCATGTCTGCAGTTCTGGGTAGGAATGCAGGCATGACTCTAGCTGGTATTCACCTTGGGGATGGTTGCCCTCTTCTCACCTAGCTATATTACTGGCAGTTACACTTAGTCCTTGCCTGATTATATTTGTGTCCAAGAGTCTGTCAGGTGCAACTCATTCCTGTTTATTTCTTTGTTGCAGTCCTTTCCTATCCAGTCCCTGGAGATGGTGGTCCCTGGTTATGGAGATGTAGCAGTGTTGAATTGTCTGATCTGTCTAGCAGAGCATTCTAGCAAGGGCTTTCTTCTTTTACACTATAATGGGAGAAAATGACTCACATCCAAAGCATCTTCAACACAAGCAGAAGCATGGCATCAGCTAGAACAGTCTGTTTGCACACAGCCTATACAGTAAACATTTCCGAAATGTTTAAGTAGTTAAAAATGAACAGAAATAATTTATGATAAGTGAACATTTCCTCATATTAAAATTTCAATATTTATTATATTATCAAATACCACCATTCCTGTTTATTCTGTAACTTCAGCTGATTTTCTGTCTCAATACTGAGTTAAGAAGCTATGAGGAAGACATTGTCAGCAATACCTACAGCATTTACTACCTAGTGCTTTACATAAAATTTTGGTAAATACTATTATAGATATTGGACCCAAATATAGGAGAAATAAAATTATATAGCATAATTTTATGGAATCTACCCCCTTCTTCCTCCCCATTCTCCCATTTCCTTTGTGTCTATTTCGATTTCTTTCATAATCTTGGTGACTCACCAATTGCATCAGAAAAGCATTTAAGTTTCTAGAATGGAGCTTTATAGCCTTGAATCTAGTGTTAATCCACCTTCACACTAGAGATTCCTGTGGGATAAATTTCCTCCTTCTCTGATGATGATTCTGTTTCTCTTCATACCCCCAAACCCATTGGGATTTCTAGTTTCTCCAGTCATCAGCATCCCACCTTCTCTTCTCTGTTCCTCATGCAAATGTGTATGTTTCTCAGAAGTTGGTATTTTACTCTAGGCCAAAATAATAAAATGAGATGTCTGTTCCTTTTTTTAATATAAAGATCATTTTACTGTAATAAACTCACAAACAAAACCATCATATATGCAGTTTAATGTAACCATTCAAATAGACACCTGCCCAGTCCTAAATACCATGATGAACTTCTTTCTATGTAGTTAGAATATCCATTCTGAAGCCCTGAAGCTCTGAGACATTTCTCTCTCTCTCTCTCTCTCTCTCTCTCTCTCTCTCTCTCTCTCTCTCTCTCTTACTCTCTTGCCCTCTCTCTTACTCTCACTTTCTTTCTCCTTGCCTCACTCTCTTCATCTCCTCGTTCCTTTCTTGCTTTTTCCTACTATGTCTTCCTTTCAGTTTTATATCTCAAAACCCTTGCATGCTATGTATCTTTTGGGGTGATTTCAATATTCCAAATGTATATGTCCAAATTATTGTATGATGTTCCAATAATACATAGTCATCTTCTTTTAAATATGGGTCTTTGACAAACACTAATAATGTTCTTAATTTGTAATTGCTGTATTTACTGCATCTTAAATCCAATATTTTAAATTGAAGCATGGCAATACAGAAACCACTGCATATTTGAAATATTGCTCAATATACAGTGTTCCTAGCCTATATTTTTAATTTAGAAGGATTTATTAGCCTATTACAGGAGGAGAGAGGCGGGGGAGGAGAGAATATGATATTTGAAAGCGCTACCAGCAAATACCAACAAAGTTCTGTTCTGACATCTGTGTTCCCGTCCCAGTCTCCAGATCTCTGCTGAATGAAACAAGGAAATCAGTGCTGAGACCATCTGTACCAATTAACTGAATGCAAATGTCCTTGCTGCAGCTGATGGTTGGACTCTCTGCAGCACCATAAAGTGCTTGAAAATTCTATTTGCCATTTTGTAAAATGGGGTAGGAAATATTGATCAAGGCTATAACATATGAACCCATTCAATTCAAAGCACCTGAGAGAAATTAAAACAACAAATACTTTCAACTAAAAGATAAAGTGGTTGCTGGCATATACATTATGCCAGTTATACATTACTGTGGACTATTGTTACTTTCTTAATTAGGTAACTGGAGAAACCTCTTTATCTGTGGGTATCCAATAGACATGGTCAAAAACATTCATTGGCCCTTCGATGTATGATGAGCTTTGTACCCACAATTCTATGTTATGTCTTAACGAGCTCACCTTCCTCTTTGCACCAAAAAAGATATATTACAGTGAAAGGACATGCCTGTAGTTATGTGGAGGAGATAAATTCCCTAAATATGTGTGACAGATCTTGCCGGTTAAAGCACTACAATTTTACCTTATGGTATTTCCTGAGACTATATATATCTGGGTTTATAATGACAAGAAAACCATTATTATTCTTATAGATTGAGAAATATTTATATTTATGTAGAATGCACTTCACTTGGGTATGCTGGGTTACCAGAAGATTACAGAAGATGATAAAACAAACTTTGTCATGAATGATGCTACAACAGCCAATAAATCCAGTGCCTTTACACATTAGACTGATCCTAGTACCAAGGAGAGTACTGGTCTTTTAGAAATGTTCTTCAGTTCCTTTGATGTTAACAGGAGACCCCTTGGCCATTTCACTCAGTCCACTGTCTAAGCTGATACTTACCCGTGTCTGCAGTTCTACAAGATTATATTTTCATTGAAAACTTTCTAAACCAAACTTCATAGACTTTATCCATCACAGTCTGTCATATTCTAGGAAGGGGAAATGCAGCTTTCATAGGATGGAGAGAACATTCTTTACAATGCATTGCTACACCGAAGAAAAATAATCTAGGTTAAGTTTAGCTTGCTTCTCAGATCAAACATTGCAGCAAAATCAGCAGGGAATTTGTGTCTGCAAGAAAGCAGTTAAAGTGACAGATATAGATACTTCAATCTGGTTTCTTTCTAATTGTTCTGTCATTCAAAATATTTGTGGGAAGATTAATAAAGAGAAACACATGATACTTCAAGAATGGGAAAGGCAGAAATACAAACTGAAAAGCAATCTATTCCCCAGTCAGCCGTTTCCTACAGTATTGCCTTTGTGTCAGTGAATTTCAATATTGTGTTAAGTACAACTCTGCTATACTATAATAATAGAGTCTTTCAAAATACCACAGACTAGAACATGAGTTGGGCTTCCATGTTTTATGATGCTATTTCCCCAGGCAGCCTGGCTTACTGCACCTCATCTCACTCAGCTTTAGCTGTGGAAGGAAATATTAAGAGTTCCATCACTGCCTGAGAGGTGAAATACATCTCCAAAGGCTCTATAACAGCAGGAATGAAGATATTATAAAGATTTTAATCACAGTCGATGCTTATTCTTCAGGTTGAAGAACAAATGCTAGGAGTCTGTTTAGAGAGGAAGTTTGTACAAAATATTATCTGAACATGTCTTTAAATACAATTAAGAAAATCATACCAGCTTCCCTAATTTCAGTTATGTAGCAGGAGTATGTGATGTTCAAATATAAAACTAAACAAAAAAAGAACAAATATAAAGTATAATTTAGAGAATTAGTTCTTTGTTACTTGACATCCTTTCAATAATTTTCTCTTTAACAGCATGTATGCTAAATAAAGCTGTTTGAGATAGTTGTAGGTAATGGAGGTCTTTGATCTCCTACATCAAACCCTAAAGTCATTAAAACTGCTGTATATATTTAAATTTCAATTAAAACTTCAAAGTTTCAAGATTAGAAAAATTGTCTTCTGTACTATATTGATGGCAGTGTGAAAACATCTTTGCAGTTGCCACTTACAGAGCTGAGTGACACAGACAGTGAGATCCATGCATAGAATGTATTTCAAATAAAATCAATCATCATTCTAAGAAATAAAAAATGATATCATTTTCAGAAGCTTATGCTTTCTAAATGTTCATTTTTTTCTTAATAAAATATATTGCAGGGAATTTCTTTATAACTGTTTTGAGACTTCTTATTTTTGGAATGCTGATTCCCCCCCCCCTTTTTTTAAAATAGGGTATTTTATTTATTTACATTTCTTTTTTTTTATTTTATTTATTTCTTGCTTATTCACTTTATAACCCGACCCAGTCACCCCTCCCACAATCCTTCCCTATCTCTTCTTTTCTGTGTACCCCCTTAATTGGTGACCTAATGTTACAGTTTGAACTGTGCTTTGAGAATTCATAGCTTGAAATCTTAACATAGGATCAAAGAATGAGAACTTAGTGATAGGATCTTTATAGAAGTCAAGTTATAGTGATTTTACTAGAAGATAAATTATATAATTTGATTCTTTGTTTAAAAGTGGAAATTCAGGGGCAAATGTATACATAGGGAGAGAGTAAGTAAAGATGACATAAAGATAAGTGGAATGTGTCTGCTAGCAAAAGAATGTCAGGATCTGCTCCAGCTTGTCAGAAGCTAGGGCTGAGATCAAAATAGATTCTCTTTTCCCATTAATCTTCATGAGGAAATATCCCTACAGGTAACTTTATGTTGGTTATTTAGCCTAGGATAGGTGAGATTATATTTTCAAATACACACACACAACACACACACACACACACACACACACACACATTGTTTCTTATTTGTTTGAACCAGTCAGTATATGGTGTTCTATTATATCAGTTCTAAAATACTATATTTGCTAAGGTTTTGGATATTTCTGAGCACACAAAATTATCATTTATAACGTGCTATGATTGTTGTCATTTTATCTGAGAAAATAGCATTTTAGTTTAGAATAGTTTTTTCTTACCAATCTAAAAACTCCAAATTTTTCTCTTGATCATTAGAGACTTATCAGTAGAAGAATGTTTTCCTACTAAATTTTGGAGAGATTTAATGAAAAAGTAATAACAATATTTGTCAGCCCACGATAGCTTATTATCAAACTTTATTGTATAAGAGAGGATGTTTTAAAAGTGCTTAAAACTGTCTGCTGCATTATGTGCAGAGAGGGAAGTCCTAGGTACAGCCTGCATGTTTTTTTGGTTGGTGCTTTAGACTCTGAGAACCCCTAGGGTCCAGGTTAGTTGACTCTGTTGGTTTTCCTGTTGAGTTCCTATCCCTTCAAGGCTGCAGTCCCTTCTACTCTTCCATAGTCCCCATGCTCCATACACTGTTTGGTTGTGGGTATCTGCATCTGTAGGAGTTGGCTATGCTGACTGCTCAGAGGAGAAGGGGCAGGGGAATAGGGGAAGGTTTGTGGGAGGGGGAGACACCAGGAGGGGGACAGTGAGTGGGATAAAGAATGAATAAGTAAAAAAACAAAGAAATTTTTAAAAAAAAAAAACTGTCTGCTTAACAGTTTTATATAGATATACAAAAGTTAATTTTTATCTCCGAGAAATTCATAAAGTACTTCTGTGTAGCAGAGTTATTAGAAAAGACAGCAGACAGCTCTCTAGCACTGCTGTCACCTAAGCTCCCAAGTTGTAGCCAACACCTCCAGAATCTCTCCACCCAGATCTCTAAATTCCCACTGGTGGGTCACTACCATGCCATTTCCGTGCTTCAAGCCCTCATGGCCTTTGAGGCTTTGCTGCCATACCTTTCTCTCTGTGGAGTTGCAGCAAGAAGAAAAACACCACACAGAGTTCAGAAACAATGGTAACTCAATTTCTGGGTGCAACAACTAAGACCTACTCTTGTAAGCCTTATTAAATCTAATCCTCTGGTGGTGGATCCGCAAGGGGATGATAGCAGGGGAACTCTACTACTTTATTCATAGAGGACTGGTTCACAAGAAGTCACCTGAGTACAAGATGCATTCCTTGTCTGCAGCTCCTCCCAGGAGAGCAGAAATTAACATCAAAATGCAGACAGCACAGAGCCATCCACAACACTTCTCTCTTTCTGTTCCCTTAAATGACTCTTTTATCTCAGATATAAATTGAGCACAACAATTACCAATAAGTAATTGTAAGGTAGAAGCTAGACTTAACACCCAGTCAATCATTTTTGTCAATTAAATAGGACCTCTGTAATCTATCCTAACTAAAAGACTTATATTACCCCTGACTCCTGTCGTCACCCTCTCATCTCTCTCCCATTCTCCCCCCTCCCAACTCCTAGCACTGCCTCCCTCTTCCTATCCAATGACAGGGCTCCCGCTGCAAATACATTAGGCAGGAAATTTCTGCCACACTTCTGTGTTATACTCTTTTTCCTTCCTGAACTGTCAGATTCTCTTCTACCTCCCTACAGCTCAAATTCTTATGTTCTTGCTTTTTCTTAAATAGAAAACATAGAGTCCAGGTTGACTTGGTTGACTAGTTCTAAGCATGGATGACACCTGCCCTGGATTGTGTTTTAAATACCCAGTGTCACTTCATTGAAGAAGATTTTTCCTTTGCCAGAAGTTATCAATTTCAGGTAGCTTCTTGGTTCGAGGTAGATCTTGTAACCATTGTTCCTCCTCCACACTGGAAATTCTTCAATCTAACTTATTCTGTAATTTTCTTTTAAGTGCAAAAATACCCAACTAAGCCAAATATAAACTGAAAATTCTTATAAAATGAATAACCCAAGACTATATGTATTTGAGTAGTTATCAGATTGTTATATTTATAAATTATCTTGTAACTTTAAATACATCATTACATACTTATGTGCATGTATGAGTGTGTATTTCTGTGTGGGGGATGTTGAAGTGTGTTCAGCTGTTGTTATCTCTTCTACCATTTAAGTGTTTTCCAATTCATAGGTTTTTTTTTAATTTTCTAATTTAAGTTTAGCATTTTTCTAATTGATTAATTTCTAATCAATAATTTTCTGATTAATTGACACTAGTTGTATAGTTGTTTTGTTTATGCTCATGTGTGTGCAGCGATATGCAAAAGCAGAAATCCAGATTGTCTTCCTCAATTGCTCTCAATGTTAGTGTTTGAAACACTGTTTCTCCCATAGTTGTAGCTTTACTGATGCAGTAATACTTGGCAGCCAGCAAGCCTCTGGCATCTTTTGTCTCAGTATCCTCAGAGATACGTTGTATGTGCATGCTGCTGAGCACAGCCTTTCACATGCCTGCTCAGGTTTTGAACTCATGTCCAAAATCTACTCATGTTTGTATAGTAGAGGGAATTATTTAAACCCCAAATTTGTCACTGGAAGATCTCCTCCATGAATGAGACCAGTAAATGAAAACTCAACTCAATAATTATGATATAAATTGCATGCCTGGATTGGGCAGATTTACCACTACACTACTCTAATCACCGGCTATGAGGTCATCTGTGTACAGATTCAATCATCCTCTGCAGCCCTCCCAGAAGGGTGGAACTAGGATCAAAATACAAGGCTGGGACTATCCACAACATGTTTGTGGTACAAGCACTCTGCAAACAGAGCTTGCTCACTGGTCCTTAAAAATATAAAATACCAATTTGTATTATTTTAATTCTGTATAGTAGAAATAATAAATTCAGCATTGTAGGGCTAGGCAAAGCACTTGTGAAAATGTGGTATCCAGAACCAAGATCTTCAGAACCCACACAAACCAGACACAGTGAATATATCTGTAATCACACTCTTCTTTAATGTTAGGATGTTAGATAGAGACAGAGAATCTGAGGAAACTTACAGGCCAAGTAGCCTACGAAATGAGAGACCCTGTCTTATTTAGTAAGAACTGACACCCATAGGTATCCTCCCATCTACACACAATAAAACCTTTCACAGTATATTGACTTTAAATTTTAATAACTTCATTAGGATCCTTCTAATTAGAAGAACTTCAAAAGGAAAAGTAACGAGTTTCTTATATACATTAATATTAATAATGTACAAATTATTCTTTCATTAAGATGTTGAATTGTGCATTGGACCCTCAGTTTTAGAAATAGCTAAATGCTTTGGATAATTTTGGGTAATACAAAGTATTAGATAATGAAAATATTTTAATTTTTATGAATTTCTTAGCGCATTAAACATTATATAAAAATGGTTAACAGAGAGAAGTGTATGCACAGATTCTCCATGATAGGAATTTCTTTGAGTGAATAAATTTGTGAAATCGACATTAGGGAAATTAGAAATGACAGTTTAGATGGTTTTGTCCCATATTTTTAGTCCATGTACATTTAAAGCTATAAAGAAAAAGTAAAATTCATCCCAGCTTTCTAACTATACATTAAAAAGAGGGACATCATTGTCTTTGGATGAAGTTCTTGCCTCAGAATAAAATAGCTACATCATTGAACCTAGGAAAAAAGCAAAGTATTCTGCCTTGTTGTTTTTCTGTAGATTTGTTGTTAGTAGTGGTAGACTGGTTTGTACTTTTGGATTTTGTTGTTCTTGTTTGCTTTTACATATCATTCCCAAATTCTATGAGCCTCACAATAAATCTCTAAGGCAGTTCCAAGTACTATTTAAGTTAGAAACTGAAAGTTTTAAAATAGTCTTAAGTAACAAACTGAAATAAATGCTTTTAATATAGGGATCTATTATGCTGAACACTTTCAATAAAAGATACTTCAAGTTTTTATACATTATTTAACTACTCCGCAATGTATGATACATTTTTAAAACATGTTCTTAAGGCAGCTTTATTTTCTCTTTTCCCTTACTCATGTGCATTTATGTCACTGTAGGCATGTGCACATGTATGTGGTTTATGAAATGTATCTATTTTAAATGTATAGTTTAACACAATAATAAATACACATATCTGTTAGTACCAATAGTACAATCAAACTTCTCTCGAACTCTAACCGTTGTGTTAGCTTATCCTACCAGTATGATCTAGCTTTCATACAACTAAACTATTTCTGAAGCTATCTACCAAATTCCTTGTCTTCATTAGAGCAATATGAAAATAATATTTTAACATAAGTTTTTAGCACTTGGCTTCTTTATGTCACCATGACAAATTTTAGATTCCTCTTTAGTTTCATTCACAAACATATTTCATTGTAAAGATTAAGTATAATATGTTTATCTTTTCATATGATAGATATTTGGAGTATTCTTAGTTTGGAATTATTGGGATCCAACTTCTCTGAGCATTACTGTAATATACAAAAGGATATATAAGAAAAGATTTTAGTTTCTTTTTGGGTAAGTAACTCATGGTTGAAACATCAGGATCTATGTATAAACATATTTGTGTATCTTATGTGTCACAAAGGAATATTTGGTCTTCCACAAAACAAGGGTTTTTAAGAAAATGTACCACATTATGCACTTCATTCATCAATGCATGTAGGTTTTGGCTTATTTATGAAACAGTAATTGCCTGTCTCAAATTATAATTATGACTTATTAGTATAAGCTAATTGTACAAAGAGGTTCAATTGAAGGCTGTCTATAATGCATGGAAATATTTTAATCATAATTTTCATCTATATTATTCTGTTTCATGCTATTTTCTTTTCCCTGATCCCTGCTCTCTCTTCTTCAATGCAGGTGGTGTGTATTAGTATTTCATCAATATGTTAAATTGTACTTTCTTTATTGTTAAAATTATTGAATGTCACATACATGAGGACATAGTATTAGAAATTTGGACATGAATATTTTTCAGTGATATCTTTCTAAATACCAGGGTCTACTCTCTAGATCTTAAAAATTTATGTTCATCCCAGGTGTTTAACATGTATACCCTCGTCTATTTCCATTGTTACTCAATTATAGCTCTAATTTAAGTCTAACCTGTCTAAATATTATCATATTATGTTTTTAAAAAACTGTATAACTAAATTATCTGAATTACACATAGGCTAAAATTATTTTATACATAAAATATTTCCTTGGAGAAATTTCCTTTCTACCTTTTAAATTGTGGAAGGAGAAAAGAATCTACTCACCAAGTATAAATAGAATTATAGATGTACAACCTCCCACATCGAGTTGCCAAAATATGGGTAAAGCTGATATTCTTGGCCCCAAGTAACTTTAAATAATACAGATGGAACAACAGTTTTAACAGGATTGAAATAAACCTCTGTGGTTTTAGATAGTTTCTTCTCCAATCTATGGCACTGCTCTCTGTGCTAGTGGCTATGGTAGAATCGATGAAAAGGGTTCCTCTTGAACATGGAATTGTCTTAACAATTGTTAATTGGACAATGTGAGGAGATTCATGTTGCTAGGCTTACTGGGGGGACAGAGAGGTTCACAGGACCAGGTTTGCAGCTATGTAGAGACCGAGATCCTGAGAGCCTTTGCTGTAGGTGCACCTCCCAGCTGTTCCACAAAAATACATTTGTTAAGCAAGAACACTTCTTCTACATATGTTGGTATATAGATATGATGATAAGCTTAGGGATGCTATACTTTATTGTGGTCTGTTGCTTTGTGTTTCTTTGTGAGTGGAGCACTGAGAAATGCAGAATTTAATTGTAACTTTTGCCAGTACGTCTATCTAGAGGCCTGCTGCCATTTTTGTCTTCTATGAAATTTCTGTTGCCAAGGAAGACAATTGTGTCTGACAGATTGAGATGACATAGTGTATTCTTGGTTATCAAAATCCTTGTATACTGTGGGAATTTTAGTTGGTAAATATTCACAATGTGGGGAAAAAGCACGGCACATACTGTATAATCTCAATTACCTAAGTGTATGTACACTTGTAGGATCTAGAAGGACATTGAGCTGAGCTACTTGTGACAGAGTGACATTGTTCTTGCCGCCTTCTGTTTTGTTTTCTTTAATGTACATATTAAAAAATAAATGAAAACTTCTTTTAAAATCTTAAAAATGAAGGTATATTAGTGTAAAGAGATAGATTTGTCTTTTTAAATTCACAGATGGGTCTTCAAATACTTTTTCTTCTTAAAGAGTTGTCTATGTTCTCATGGAGATGGTTATAGCTTGTTTCCCATCTTTGACATTGGAGAATTTTGTCATTGGTTTTCTTTGCCAAATTTCTGTTCCCTTCATTTCACATTCAAGGTTGGTGTGGGTTTGATGTTCTCCCAAAATTAAGATATCCTTGACACATCACCAGCAAAAGGCATCTTGTAGACAGTGGTGGGGCGATACCATTCTGTTCCTGGTATCCCCTTTTCAGTGTCCATTTTTCTATGCTCAAACATCATCTTGTGGATTTCATCTTTCTAAGAGTAAACTGTACCTCTTCTAGAGTTGTGGAAACATTTGTGAATGGATCACCTACGGCAATCTTTTTCAGTGTTTTCATGATAAGATTTTAATCTCAAGCTAGTCTGCAAAGGTATATTATTAATAAGATAACATTGATTATTTAAAATCAGATATTGCACTGTGCCTAATTTTCACTCTTTTATGAAACTATTGGTTTGGATCAATCAGCTGGAAGTTCAGATTTTCCATTTAATAAAATGAAGGCTGTTGCAATGGAAACCTAATTTTTGGTTTATTTAAAAGTTAAATATTTAGTGCAGCACGAATACCTTTTTCTAAAATTATAATCCCTTATTAATTAATTGTTATATATATTTATTTATTTTATGGAAATCTGCCAAAAATCTACTACAAACCCCATTTAAACAAATATTCTCTTCCTCAGATTTTCTGTAAAACTATATTTAAATCAATTATTTTGTGAATATTACTTTCATCTTACAAGTATTCTAATAACAAATCCTTTCACAATCTTATAGTTTTTACTTTATCCTCCTTTGAGAAAAGTCCAGAATAATTATCTTTTGAATTTAGGTAGTAGAGTTTCAGATTTCACTAAGACATCAAAGATTCTTTGAAGGATGAGTGTATTCATGTTTAATTGTCAAAAATAAGAGCAACTTCTTGTCTAAAAACAGAATGAAATCTTCCTTTGAGAAATCCCACTCACTGTAAAATAGGTTGAGGAATTTTTAAATTTAACAATTCCTTTATAACAAAGTGAGGAAAAAAGTTTAAGTACAGACCACCTTAATATCAGTGTAAAACTATGTTAATACATTTGATATTTTACTTACTCTGTACTACAAGGGTGAGTGGACACAATATGCTAATGATATTTTTTCAAGTGATCACTGTCATCCACCAATGAAGCACTGTAAGGATTAAGAGGCTGTAAATACTAAATGCAATCATGTTTATATTATGTTATAGAGTTAGTTATTTGCTCTCAAGTCTAAAAATAGTGTTTATAAATATGTAAAAACCACTCTTGTGTGTTCAAATATAAAAATAAATATATTTCAGAAGTGAATGGGAAAGATCAGTGGTTAAAATACTTGATGACTGAGATTAAGATCTGTAGTTCAGATTTCCAACAGGAAAATCTCTGGGTGTGATTAAGAACCTCTAATGACTACGACGAATACGACAACTACGATGATGACGATGATAATGATGATGAGAAACATAGATTCTTTCTCATACAATACATCCTGATCACACTTTTCTCTCCCTTGGCTCCCCCAGCTTTTTCTCAGTTCCCCTTTTATCTAAATCTACTGCCCTCTGTTTCCACTTAAGAAAAATGCAGGTCTTCAACAGACTAGAGTTACATAGGACAAAACAAGACACAGTTTGGCAAAGCAAAATTCCTCTTGTTGGAGCTGACCAAGGCAACCTAAAGGGAGGAAAAGAGACCCCAGAGCAGGCAAAATTGTCAGAAACACACTTGCTTCCATACTTGCTTCTGGTATCAACCTCTGGCCTCTGCATTCGTGTGGAGATAAGTACAAATGTTCCCACACATATGTGTCACCACACCCATAGAAATATGTCTTCATACAGCAACACAGAAGTACACACACATACACACACACAAACACAAATAGCAAAATAAAAATAGATTAATGTATCATAATAATATAATCTTACAATAAGATGTCTATCATAACCGTTAAACAGATTTTCTTACATAATTTTAAACATATTTAGTTAAGTCAGAATTTAAATGTGTTTATTAGTTCAACACATTTGTTTTATGTAATATGCCATATAGATTGTTCTAGGTACTAACAATATAGAGCAAAGATGAACAGATCTGTAGGTGTGCTCAAAGACATTGCACTCTAGATGAGGAGAACCAACAGACAAAACAGAAGAAAAAAATTCAAAACTGACGAAATACAAAAAAGAAAAACAAGATAAAGAAGCAGGAGCTAGAAGTACAATCACAGTTTTAAATAACATGGCTTTGTTAGATTATTGTAGAGTATATATTCAAGAAAGTCATAGAAGATTCAAAAGACAGATATATGCAGATATTCAGGAGAGAATATTTAAATGGTAATTACTATCAGTGATGTCTTAGAGAAACTATAGCAAAGCCAGTGTATCCAGAGCAGCGTGGGAAAGGAAGATAGGGAGAGGCAGCTAGTTGGCTGAGCAAATGAATTGGTCCCACTCTTTTGGGTCCTGACAAGAACTGGCTCGTGCCAAGTATTTTTATTTTACCACAAAGTGAGATGGTTTTTTGAAAAGTTTTCAGTAGAAATACTCTTACATGGCTATTCTTCATACCTCCCAGGGAAATATTCTCTATAATGACTTGAACTACTTTCTTTTCTATTTAATTTTTCATTTCTGTACTATTTAATAAACTATATAGTAACAGCCTGTAGATACTAATCCATTGGAATGTGGCTAGTCTGAAATGAAATGTGAGAAAACTCTAAAAGATATTCTAAGTCTCAAATATTTTGAGTGGAAAAATGCAGAGTAGATCAGATGTAACTGTTTTAAAATGTGTAAATATTTGAGGCACAAAGTTCTTATATAACATCCCTTCCTAAGCTCATTATCATTAGCCTTATTTCTTTCTTTTACTATGTGGATGGTAAAAATTTTAAACTTGTACATTTTGTGGAAGTTAAGTTGTTATTGTATGGCATGAGGGTAGATGCAAGATGAACTTGAATATTAAATATAGAAATGTGAAACTAATGTGAGAATAATAATTGTGATAGAAGAGAAAAATAATACACTCATTTGATGGGATATAGCAGTAACAGAAGAATGGACAACTAGGGTAAATGTTAGTAGTCAACGTTGATATGGGCAGATTCTCCTTCTTTTCCTATGAGAATAAGAATACTTCAGGCAGTATCACTATGTAGGTAAGAAGTATTTAATGGACAGTTTTGGGAAAAGAAACTTAGAGTGTGAGGAATTTTGGCTGTTCATAGTAATATTTTTCGTTGATTTCTTTGCCATTGTCCTGTTTTCTTTACTAGTGCCTCAAAAGTTTTCATGAAGTATTATAAAAGAAATCATAGCATGTGAACATTTTAATTTCGTCCTGTAAATCTTTACTTAAATTTTATTCTTAAAGTTATTTAAAGACCGCAGACTATTTTTTGTTTATATTCATAGCTCATTTGAGGCATGGGTAGGATGAAAGTAGAATTAATAATATAATTAGAAAACAAATCCAAGAATGTGTTTTATCATCTATAAGTAGCAAATCTCTCTATAATGTCATGATGCTAACATTTTGATGCTTTTCTTTCACTTGTGATAAGTTTAAATTTGCATAGATGTGAAGCCATATTACAGGTAAATAGGGGAAAAGTGAATTGGTTAGCAAACATTGAACTTTATGCTGTATATATTCCTCCTGCATTGGGTTGTGTCAGGGAATGGTCAGTCTCCAGACTCTTTCAGCACCTGGGGGAATGCAAAGGCCTCTTATTGTAGACATATTGCTCTTGGGAACACTGAAGTTTGCCTTTCTGAAGTCTTTCTGTCTACCTTGTGTCACAGTAGCTACGATAACTAATGACTACTGTTTGATATGAAAGGACCGATCTTCTATTATGTCCCAGCCCCAGGTAGAGCCTGAAGGGTAAACATGCTCAGTGCTCAGGGACTAAATAGAAGCATCACCAGTGTCCCTGTCTAATTCAACTCTGGATAATTTAGTTCCTGAACTGAGACTTCTGCAAAGGTAATTAATTGTTCAAGCAAACCATTTTGGTAACTCAGATGTATGTGTCCTAAAGCTAGTATTTCATATTAGCAACATTTCACACTGGGGCAGGGTTTCCAATAACTGAAATCTTTGCTTTGTTTGTACATAGATTTCTATAATTAATAGTATTTTAGATGATTGTTTTAATTTCCCCACCATTAAAATACAAGTCTTAGGCTAGTTGAATGCAAAATCAGAGGAGTACATAGTGAGTCACTGAACTTTTGTCACCATCCTTGGGTACTTTGGATAATGCTTTCACTATATGTTGACTTTATCGAAACCTAATAAGCAAATTTAAGTTTCTATTGCTTTATGTAGTATTCAAAATCTTCTGTCTATAACAAAACATTTTAAGTTATTGTCTGCTAGATCTTAGTCACACCCTTCTGCCTATAATATGTACAGGAAAGATTTAGCCAAGTAAGACTGTGTTTGGGGAAAATTTTTCCCTTGTGCATACATAACTATTTGACAAGTTATTAATAGCAAGAGAATGGGAGGTGAATACAAATATCCAAACAGGTTTTTTTCCAAAACAAGATCATCCCGTTACTCCCATGGAGAGCATCACTGTGGTTTGCTCGATGAATATCCATTCGAGTTTCCATATTTTCAACTTCTTTTAACACCATCCTACTCCATTCCATGTGAGTCCTCAGATCAAACATTTTTGTCAATCTCTTTATTAACCATTTCCTTTTCCTCTTTTTCTGTTTGTAGGCAGAGTCGTGCCTTAAAACCATAACAGACCAGGCACTTGATATGGAAGCAAGGCTGGCTTCCGGTTGTTGGTGTCTCCCACATGCTGGGATCATAGGCTCATGTTACAATAGTCTGCCTTCCTAAGGCAATGCTCTCCCTGTGGATCTGGAGTAGTAAGTTTCATTGACTGTATTTGAAAAACATGTATACAATTATTAAATGTTAACTTATTTGGAAAAAAATATTTTGTTTTCCATTTTTTTTTCAAGATTCTGAAGATATTCCATTGTTTCTGGTCTTTAAAAAATCTGGTAAAGCTACTATCTTTACAATTTGATATTCAAAATTCTGTCTTTTTGTCTCCATATATTTATGTATCCCTGATGGTTAATAAGTGTGGCATTCTCATATCAGTAGCAAAGCTGATGTGTATGTAGTCATGCTTCTTAAACAGAAAGTCCTCTTCATCTCCTTTTAAATACTAATATTTTCTGCACTACTATCAATCTTTACTGCTAAGCTAAGAGTAACAAAAATAGCAATACAGATAGAGACTCTGCTTTCTAGGTTTAGTGCTGAAAAAATATAAAGAATGTAGATGCCACCTAATGCAATACTTTTAGTGGCAATGTATTTATGACAATGACAGAAAAGTTGGACATCAAAAGTTTTAGTTATGGTTGATATTTAAAATAATCATTGTGAAAATTAATAACAGAGAAAAACTGTGATGAATATGAAGATTATTTTAACGACCCTCGGGTCAGTCAACAGGGTCTCCAGCGCAGGAGTGAGGATATACGCTTCCAATTTCTGCAGTGTCCTTCACTGTATCCTGCTTACTGGAGCCCAATGTTGAGGCACCACTTTGTACCTGCCCGGAGCTGCCCCAGGTTTGGGGGCCACTATATCCCGGCCTGAGCTGCTGCTTTGGCCTGCGGGTCAGGGTCTAGCAAGAGAGAGAGTGGGGAATGGAAGGGCAAGAGATGTGAAGAATGGAGACAAGACAGAGAGTCTGTTCAAGACTTATTCCTCGTTCCCTTTATTTTTTGAAAGGAAATCATGGATATATAAGCATAAGCAGGGGGACACAGCTGAAGACACTTTACCACGTGCACCTTGCAGCTGGGGCACCAAACAACAAAACAAGATATGGGAGAAAAACAAGATGTTTATCAGAGTGTGCTCAGCTGTTATAGGCTGTTGAAAACAAGTCTCTTGTCAGGGTGTATGGCTTGAGATGGCTGCAAAGATGATAGCCGCTTTCTGCCAGAAGTTGGCTCCCAGTAGATTATTGCATGTTATTTTATATTTTGTCACATTGAATAATGTAGTATAAAATTGTCATAAAAAGTATTAATAAACAGAAATGGAATGGATTCCTTCAGTAAAGACTTATGTACGTGTGTGCTCATCAAAATGTGACCCCTTGGGGTGTCAGAATAAAAATGATAAATAACTAAATTAATTTACAGATCTTTATTTTCAAACATGTATTTTAATCTTCTTAAAATACATAATCTGTAGTCTGTAAATTACAAAGAAAATAAAAGATAAAAATTATTTTCAGGAGTCAAATGGGATGGAGATTGTCTTCATTCCAGTACGTGTTCTAGACAAAATTTGAAAAACGAAATTGGTTCCAATGGTATGGACTTTACAAAATATCACACAGAAGGTTTCCTCTTTCAGCTTCAGGTTTGTGATAGTTTTAGTGTTGTACAGATGCAGTTACAAGAAAATAGAATGCTCTGCATTATCAAGTGGATGTGCATTAGGAAGAGGAGGCAGGCAAGTTCTGAGGGATGATAAAGAGGTGGATAAACAATGGAATCACTGTGAGGTCAGAGGTCAAATATTGTTGGAATAACAACAGTAGAGGCAGTAGAGGCATATAACAGCCATACTTTAGATGACCATATATCATCACTGGGAAGGTAGATGCAAAAGGACAAAAAAAAAAAATCAAGGTCATTCATTCTTAGCTGTATTTTGTTCAAGGCTATCCTGGGCTACATAAGACCCTATGTTAAAAGAAACAACTAAATCCCCCAAGCTAAAAAACAAGACACAACAAAAATAAGCGAAAATCTTATATCATTTAAAGAAGCCTCCTATTGAGATAAATTTAACCAACCCAGGTCAACACTTAAAAAATAATAATTGAGAAAAATCGGCTTATCAAGCCAGGAGAGGTATATGTAGATGTTATTTAGATCAACAATTTCAAACTATCATGTAAAGGAAGCACTGTTTCTTCACTAATTACTAGCTTTCTTTTGGTCAACTAAAAGCAATGTTTTCTTTCAGTCATGCTCTAGTGTTTACCAAGGCTTAAGGCTAATATTGCCTCTATGGATTGTTCATGGGTGGAGCATATATTCAACTATGCTTGTAGTGGTCCTCTGAAGCACTTAGAGTTCCCTTAGTGTTTGTAATGAGCCCTAAACAGCCAGGCTTCCATGACTGAAGTTATGGTTACTAGTAAGGGCCCACTTAGATGATAACTTCTATTTCAATATTATCAGACATAAAGCCAACTCAAGATGATTTTAGTACTTCATAGAGAGGAGCAAAGTGGTATATACCATCCAGAGTCAAGGAAACCTCAATAAAGAATTATCAATACTAATGGCCTATAATGGAACTTAATAGCATTTTACATTATAATGTTTAACTTCCACCCTGATATCATGGAGAAATGTGAGTCATATTATCTGCTTTAAGAACACCAATTCTACAGTTCTCTGAAAGTCAGTGATCAGCCTCTTCTTATTGATGCTGTAGGATTAAGAATAGGGCAGAGGATATGCTTCTTCTTCTTCTTCTTCTTCTTCTTCTTCTTCTTCTTCTTCTTCTTCTTCTTCTTCTTCTTCTTCTTCCTTCTCCTTCTCCTTCCTTCTCCTTCTCTCCTTCTCCTTCTCCTTCTCCTTCTCCTCCTCCTCCTCCTCCTCCTCCTCCTCCTCCTCCTCCTCCTCCTCCTCCTCTCCTTCTCCTTCTCCTCCTTCTCCTTCCTTCTCCTTCTTCTTCTCCTTCTTCTTCTTCTGTCCCATTAGAGAAATGATTGTCAATGAAATCCAAAGAGTTCTGGATTCTAAAGATGACAAGTGATGCTTCAGAAAAGAAGAAACCCAGTGTAGCTTGTCTACCACAAAAATGTTCATTTTCAAAATTAGCAGTGATAAGAGCCATTACATATAGTTAACATCAAATGATCATGGTCTGAAAGGGAAAATGCATAGTAAAACACAGTTTAGTTTATGAAAGAGTAGTTAGAAAAATAATAAATTAATGAAAGGCTTTAGTGTTCTTGGTAATAAAACTGAGCATAGGTTTCACCTTTGATTTTGAAACACAGATCAACACAAAACACATTTCATACTAATGGTGTAATAATTTGGATCTGCTTATTGAAAATGCAATGGAGAACTATTTACTTGTGTTGCCAGACACTTTCTAATACATGTTAAACAATTGCTCTATAAATGGAATGTTCATGCTTGTGAGAATCTATGCCTAACTCCAGCTTTCAATGAATTCATACTCTTAAAGAAGTAAATCAAACACAGTGCCATAAAACAACTTTTTACATGGAAATACAAGCATGATCCAGGAGATGCTTCAGCAGGTAAAAGTGTTTGCTTCTTGCCTCGTGAGAACCAGACTTCCATAAAAAGTTGTATACTGTTCTTCAAAGAAAGTGATGATCATTTGCTAGGGACTGCAATGAAACAGGAGCCAGATAGATTCAAATGTTTGTCTCAATGATTCTCATTATCTTTTGTTCATATTTTGTCAATATATATATATATATATATATATATATATATATAACAAATATATCTATATATTTGTAAGAATACATAAGTCATTTATATCATAGATACTTAGAGACTAAATAAACTTGGGCTTTGAAGCTCATTTAGAGTTAATATTCATTACATTCTTAAAAAACAAGTCCAGGACTTTTGAATTCATCTATAAAGTCAGCTTAAATCTAATCATGCCTAATTTCAGTATGTATGACACTAGTCACTGATTATTTCTTCCACTTATTGGGAGATATTAATTGGGGACCTAAAACAAGCCACATATTCAGTGAATAAACAAACATCAAAAGAATTATATTTTTAAAAAGTTTTTATTTTATAAATATTTTGTAACTTGTTTAGCAATGTATACAATTTTACATTTATATCTGTACTATCCTGTTAAGCTAAATAACTACTGATTTGGGAAAATGTAAATTAGGAATTATATAATACTTTATTATAATTGCAAGCAAGGAAAGTTTTTCAAATGTGTAGTAATGCATAATGTAGGTCATGTTTGACCCTGCGAAGGGATTTAGAATTTTAAAAGACCAGGAGCACTTACTATATGTGCCACACACACACACTCAAAATGAATTTGTGATAGGAGTTCTTTAAATTTAAAAATTGTAACAAATGAATTTTTTATACTTCCAAGTAGGCTAGCATAATTGAAATGCTTTTAATAATAATTTTTCGAGCAATGCATGTAACAAAAGCTACATAGTTGAATGAATGATTCAAAAGAGTTCTTCAATCCTCTGTAAAATTCTTATTGCTCCTGGGAAGAATAAGAAAAAAAAATCTTATAAAAGGTTGAATAGGCCTGAGGGAACCTTAGCTTGCATGGCCTGTTCCAACTGACCTTGGCTGTTTTATATGCGGTCACATTTTACTTTTCTGCAGATAAAAGGCTGAACACTATCTGCAGTGCATTGGAATAAACACTTTACTGTGCTTATCACACCACTACAACTGGTCCTTCCACCCTGGCTCACTAGTGTCTTTCTTTATTCAGCTTAGAGCAGGACAGAGGTTCAATGAGAGAACTCATCACATACTTTTTATCATGAGTCAGATACAACTAAAATTCCATAACTGGTAATAATAATTCATTTTGACCCTCAGAATATTATTTAATGACATGTGGTTTTACATATTCAAAATTATGAATATCTCCGATACTAACACATATTTATTTGTAAATCCCATATTAATGTGTCCGATTTATACATTTAAATTATTCATGTGCTATTTATATCATTTATATTTAGCTTTATTAAAATCAAAAATGCTTCTAAATACTGTTATGCGTTAGTATTTAAACATTCTTTGACCCAGGAATGTAGCTCACTGGTTAAAGTCACCTGTTGCTTATGAAGAGGAACCAGGCTATTACTAAGCTTACACACAGTGGATCACCAACATCTCTGACTCCTGTTCCCAGGAATCAAATACTGTCCTCCATCACACCATATACATCTGGTGCTCATACATACATAGGCAAAATGCTCATGTCCATGAAAGTAAATCTTTAAGGAAGTGTTCTATAATGGAATTTTTCCTCTGCTTAGTGTGTCCTTTTCTCCTGATTTCTAACCCATATAAATCACTTAAAAGTGTACTATACTTTCATTTTTATTTTAGTTTCAAGATTTTGTTATTTCATAGGAATTTGTAAAATCAAATGATGTCTTGATGTAAACAGAATTTCATTTGGATTGACACAAGTTTGCTAAGTGTTCGGCATACATATTAGGAATAAAGAAGCAGACGGTGAAGGATTCAATTAAATAAAAGTAAACCACATTCTCTAAAATCATTCAAGCTCTACTGAGTGAAGAAGGAAAGAGTTTAGAGTTTATTGCCATTAAAACATACAAAATAACGGGTTAACTTTGTTTTTTACTTTTCTGTAGAAGTGAACACCAATACTATTAGTACCAGGACTTCCAAGTCGAGTTGTACAATTTTAAAGGCCAAATATAGTCCATGATACCCTCTCTGCCAATTGAGTTCCATATTAATCCCCCAATAGTTCTGAGTCAGATTCAACCTGATTTAAGGTCCCTCTTCTTGTACATGCTGGAACCTCATTTAGTTCTTGGGATTGTTTGAATTTTTAGTCGTCTAATAGTAAGAATTCCATTTATAATTTATGCTTAAGAAAGATATATATGCCTTTTTAAATATTTTGTCATAATATTTTATAATCTATGTTTTATTAAATGAAACTCAAAGATATTATGATGACCCATAAAGGCTCACTATTTGGTTCTATCCATTACCGTTTTGTATTTTACTGACTTTAAATTCTATTAAATATGCTTGTGGTTGAGTCTTCTGATTTTCTCATTATATTGAAATGTTTTGTATAAAAAGTAATTTTTTATTGCTGTATTACAGATTTTTGTTTTTTGCAAGATGAAACAGGTATGTTTACTATTTGTTCACTCCAGAAGGGAACGCAGGAGCAGTTCGGTATAATGACTGCATCAGTGCTCAATGTTGAGAACTCGTGAGTTTCTTATTGGGGTTACAAACAAGAGTATGAATGAGATGTTACACACAGTAAATAAGGATGACTCCAAAATTTGCATTCAGAAAAGTCCACCCCAACATGAGTGAGGACTGCAAAGCTGGAGCTGTCTGCACGGCTTGTAGGTAGCTCAAGAATCTTAGAAGTTTCTTCTCTTTAGCTCACTGGTCAGTCTCCTCCTTTAAGAAGTTTTTAAAAATTATTTCTTATACTGCTGAGGAGGGACCTTGAGAATATTCCATGCTCCTCTTCTCCCAGTCATGTGACTTTTTGTTTACTTAGTAAGTCTCATGAGCTTGCTTAAAGTAATATTTCAGTTGGGATGAAACATACAACAATATGATAGACTTATGTAGATATTGGAATTAAGTAGAAATATAATTCATTTTCTTTACTCCTACCCAGTGTCTTCATCTATGCACTGTGGTTAGTGTTGTTTTCTGTATGTTCAGATACAGAATAACCAATTCAGGAAAAAAATGGTAGACAATATTACTGACATAATTTTCAGTATCTTAAAATGAAAGTATTATTGTCTTCCCTTATTTAAATAACATTTTAATCATTGTGCTGATATACTATTACAGTTTCTCCCTTGCCAATTCAATGTCATAAAGATTGCTGAGCACTTCCTAAGTCCCAAGTTAACTGGATTAGGAGTGGTAGCAAGATAGGTAAGACACACATATCAGTTTAGAGGTCTGTTATCCAGTGATAGACATAACTTCAAACTTAAATTTTCTAATTCACCAGATACAGTAGTTCAATAAGCAGTAATAGAAAATTTTATAAAAATATAAAATTGAGACTCCAATTTCTTCTGAAACATTTGGGAAGATTTCATAAAGATGGTAAAGTTGGAATCTCTCTATTTGCTAAAACTCCCATCAAACCCATATTCAAAGAAAGAAGATCTGCTGAAAATAGTGTTAATATTGATAATTTCTATTTTATTAAATTTCTGCTATAACTAATGTTTATCAGAGTCAAGTCATATGGAAAGCAAGTGGTAATTTCGAACAGCAGGGTCATCAGATAGGCCCAATTAAAGTGACTTGAAAGATATAAGTCAAATAATGTTGAGACAGTTGAAGTATCAGTAATAAAAATAGTTGGTTACAAGCACTATTTAGAAACAAAATCTTAAATAAAGATAGCCAAACCTTTTATTTGATCTCCTTGGCTAATGGAAAGCTTTGTTTTATCTCATGAGATAAGTAGCCCAGGGCCTTTTTGATATTTACTATCAAATAGTTAAACTAACTTAACCTTGAACTATAAAATAAAGTATTTTGAATAGATTAATTTGCTTAATAGATCACATTCTAAATAGAAACCCGGACTCCTGTCCAACCAAGTCTTTCTGAAGGGCATAATAACCCAATGCATGTTACCTGATATACGTAAAAGGTATACTTGTAGTAGTAGAATGGTGTGATTTTAAAACATAATGCTACTTTGTGGACGTATTTTAAAACTATTTGAAGCCATTTATTTGTTGTGTGATAGAGAATAATGTATCTTTTCATTTAAGATTGGGGAGCAATGGGCATAGAAACACATGGTGCACAGCTCTTTGTTGACAGTCTAGCTTTATCTGTGTCTTAACATTATTATTAATAGCAGTCTCTTTTACTTTTATAAATGTTCTAACACCAAGAATTAATTATAGGAACAATCGAGTCAAAATATATCTACTTAAGGCTATTTTTTTATTACTTTGCATTTGGCTTTAAATCTTTCCTTTTTATAATATGTGTTTTCATATAAATCTATGAGTGTTGGCAACAGTATGAGTATCAGATTTCTCAAACTCTATCTGTTTGGTTCCAAATCTTTTGATGGATTTACTGGAAATACTACAATTTAAGAGCACATACTTAGAGATTAAATGAAGTGGTCTAAAGAGTAAAAGGGGAATAATTGTGTGGTACATGGGAAGGGTAAGAAAGGGAAGGTAAATGAAGGTCTATGAAAAGGGATAACTAGCCTTAAAGATTTTGAAAAGAATGTATGGGAACTTACTACTGTAAAAACTTCTGAAAATATATGCACATATACAGTTAAAGAATTCAAACACTTATAAGAATGGCTAACATAAAAAAAAAAAAATCAAGCAACAGCAAATGCTAGCAAGGATATAAAGCAAGGGGGACACTCCTCCATTGCTGGTGGAGGTACAAACTGGCACAACTATTCTGAATTCTCAGAAACTTAGAAATATTTCCACCGCAAGGCACAGCTTTACAACTTTTGGGCATATACCCAAAACATACTCCACCACACCACAAGGACACTTGCTTAACTATATTTGTAGCAGCTTCATTTGTAATTGTCAGGAACAGGAAACATCCCAGACACTCCTCAACTGAAGAATAGACACAGAAAAACATGGTTCATTTACACAATGGGATGATACTCAGCTATTAAAAACAAGGACATCATAAAATTTACAGGCAAATAGATGGAACTAGAAAATATTGTGCTGAGTGAGGTAACCCAGACCCAAAAGAACATGAATTGTATGTACTGACTTATAAGTGGATATTAGCCATAAAGTACAGGATAATCAATCTACAAATCACAGGCCCAAAGAAGCTAAATAACAAGGAAAGCTCAAAGAAGGAAGGTACCTGAGTCTCATTCAGAAGTGAAGATAAAATTATCACTTCAGGTGGATGGAGGAAGAAACTGGGTGGGAGAGGGATGGAGAGGGGAATGTTGTAGGGTATCATGTGTAGGGAGAGATGGGTGAAAGAGATAAGAAAGTAAAGAGAAATTGAGGGGCTAATATCTCTAGGATGCACCAGAGACTTGAGATGGGGGTGGCTCGGGGAGTCTACAAAGGTGACTCTAGCTGAGACTTTTAGCAGTGGTGGATATAGGAACCTGAAGTGGCCACCTTCTCTAGTCAGACAGGACCCCCAGTGGAGGGAGAAAGATAGAAACCCATCTATATAATATTCTACCCCAAATTTGTCCTGCTTACAAGAAGAGAAGTACAGGGTCAAAGATGTCACAGAGACTGAGGACATGGCCAACCAATGATTGGCCCAACTTGAGAACTATCCCATGGGCAAGGACCAATCCCTGACACTATTAATGATGTTATGCTGGCAGACAGGAAGCTAGCATAACTGCCTTCTAGAGGCTCCAACCAGCAAGTGATAGAAATAGATGCAGTGACCCAGAGCTTTGGCTGAGCTCTGGAAGTCTTGTGGAAGAGTTGGGGCAAAGATTGAGCAACGCTGAGGGGATACAGACTCCACCAGAAGACCAATAGCGTCAGCTAACTTCCACCCTTGGGAGCTCTCAGAAACTAAAGTACCAACTGAAGAACTTACAACCTCTGGCCATATGCCCCCTGCACATATGTAGCAGATGTGCAGCTTGGTCTTTATGCGTGTTCACCAACGACTGGAGCAGATGCTTCCCTTGACTCTGTTGCTTGCCTTTGGATCCAGCTCCCCTGACTGGGCTTCCTTTTCTGGCCTCAGTGGCAGAGGATGTATCTAGTCCTGCAGTTACTTCAGGATGACAGAGGTTGGTAGCCAGGGGAATCTCCCCCTTCTCAGAGGTGAGATGGAGAAGGGCAAAAGGGCCATACAAGCAGGATACTGTTAGAAGGGGGCTTGCAATCAAGATATAAAGTTAGTAAATTAATTAAGAGAAAAATACTTATCTAAAGTTGTCCTATCAGAAGCCAGCAGTGCTCCTACTGAACAACACAGGATGATAAATGAAAATTCCATTGTCAGGAATGGAGTACTTGGTCAGTGAAACTCCATTATCTTCCCAGTAGGATCGGCTACTGCCAAGGCTCTTCGTTATCTCCCACCTAGAACTTGAGAGTAAGTCCCTAATTCTGGAAACACCATAGACCTGAGTCACTGAACATGGAAAAAGTGAGTGGAACAGTCCAGGAAACTCCATTCCCACTGGTTAGCTTGCAGAGTGCTGAAAAGTGTTCCGATTGTTACCAGGGGGAAACATAATCACCAGTCTTGTGAAAGCTAAGAGCTACAAGAACATACTGGATACATTTGCTAACTGATACAATAGTAGCACCTTTGCAAACAACTATTTCCTGAACGGATTTAATAAGCATCTTGCCCTCAACTTTAAACTTATACATGACACTATTAGACCTTGTGACTAGAAAGGTCATAAGGCCAAGGAGAAAACCTACTACTATTACTCTATTAAATGGTCATTATATTAAACTGACTTGTAATGACTAATCATTATATATAGAGACTAGTGCATTCTTCAGTCTCAGCAGGAAAGCTTCTTACTGCAATATGTTGTGAATAATACATAGAGAATAAAAGTTTGTGAGATATTCATCCCTAACATAAACATCTGTATCAAACTCCTCCACTCAAAGCTCAAGTTATGGTAGAATAGGAGACAGAAAGATTGTATGATCCATGGGTAGTGGATAACTTAAGGAAATAATATTTTCTGGAAAAAAAAAACAGAGTATTTGCACAAATAAATTTCCAGCAATTGAGACAGCATGCATAAGACCTGCACAGTTCACTCTCTTCTCAAAAAAAAAAAAAAAAGAATATCCATCATAGAGAGAGGTAGTGGGCATAAAATCTCATTCCTATCTAAGGAACACTTTTGTTGATGATACATTTTGGGAGAGAGAAATCAGTTTTCTTTAAGGGTGTGACATCCTCCCATAAAGTCCAGATATCCAAGGCATAGGTGTAACATAGATTACTTAATATTAAAAAAAAAAAAAAAAAAAAGAACATGAACTTGAGTGAGTTGGGAAATGGGGATAAATCTGGGAATAGTTGCAGCAGCAGAAGAATGATAAAAATGCAGAGTATAATTCTCAATGCACTAATAAACAGTGGAAAAAATCCTTTGTTTTACTATATGTATCTCCCTCTCCACTATATTTCTACCTAGTATAGTCAGAGGCCTTTGCTTTTTGTTTGAGAAAATAGCCTATTTAAGATAACAAACATGTACGCAAAGGAAAGGATGGGAGGTCATTTCTAATATTGGACAGATGGATGAAAAATTCCACAAGAGTCCTGTTGCCAAGCACCTGGCATTATTTGACTGACAGCTGATGATTAGAATCACAAAGAATTTGGATTATTATAGGTGACAGTGTGGCTAATTGAAGAGGTTGCTTATTACAGAATTGGTCACTTTCCGTTTGGCTCCATCCAGGATCCAAGAGCTGCAGAAAATGAATACACAGCACATGGTGTTTTCTTAGGGGAACTAATGGAAGTAGGAGGAAGAGAGGAGGAAGCCTTGCTGAGGGTGGAACGACTCACAGCAGGTTTGAGATGTATGCTGCTCAGAAGATGCTCAGAGCACAGTCTTAAAGTCACAGAGGAAATAACAGATAACAGCCCTTTAAGATACATTTCTATGTCATTTTCTTACTACACTCGGCCACAGCCTCTTTTAGAAGTCAGAAAACCCAATGGATTTGTGCTTCATTACGATATGTATCACCGTTTCTAGATAAGAATATGCCAGGAGGCACGTTGGTGGAATGTTTTAAGAACACAACAGTGCAGACTGCAAGTATCAGTGCCTCAATTAGAATATTCAGAGGGTTCACATCTTTCAGAGGGGTTTGCCAAAGGCTTCCCAAGCTGTGCGCAGGCAGCTCTGCCTTTCCTTTGTGCTTTATTGAATCTATTAGAAGACAAACACATCTCTCAGTCATCAGACTTCTTGCTGACAACACCTGTCAGCCTGTCACTCTACTTCATAGGGAGATACTGTAGGGCGTCACTTGACATAATTAGACAGCAAATGGGAAGAAACATATCCAAGATAATTATTCTCACAAAGGGAATGATCCAACTGTTTTCATTTGAAAATAAATTCAAGAAACTACTTGGGGAGTTAACATTAGGATGGTTTTGCCATAAATACTGAATACTAGTGGAAAAAATTGTGATGGATTTTCAAATATTGCTTAAAAAGCTTAGAAGCACTAGAGGATGAGAATAAATGTTAGGAATATAATAATCATACAGAAAATTAAAGAATCTTAAGAATTAAGTATGCATGCATAATGATTTTCAAATAGAATTTAAAAAAAATCCCCTTTATTGCTTCTCTTTACATTGTGTTATATTTATTCAACACAAAGAGATTTCAATCTTGATAGATTACTTTTCATTATTCATAGCTAAGAACATAATCACAAAACTAAAACTGCTTTTGAAAATTTGTAGTTTTATAGTCTCTTGTTATTGGTTTTAGCTGCTCTCATTCTAGTCAATTTTGCACATAATAGACAGTTGCTATACCAGTAATATATATTATATATATTGCATGCATACATGCAGTTAGCATAAGAATTTTAGTCATGGTATGAGTCCTGTTTAGAAAGCTACTCCTTTTCTGAGTCATGGAGAAGTGACAGGGCACACTTGGATTTTCCCCTTAAAATTGTGACAAATATTTTAAATCCTTAACATGTTTTTTGAAATAAAAGTTGATTATGACCAGCATGAGGAAAAAATAAAAGTTCATAAAAAAAAAAGTTCATACAGTTTTAAACAAACTGTAAGGTGGCTTTTGGAAATATCCAAGAGAGTTTATTTTGTGAAACTATTTACTACTAGCAAAATATACATTGAGGAACAATAGGAATAATCAATAAATTTGAAGTGAACATGTTGCCTGGGAATTGCCATAATCGCTAATAAAATCACAATCACACCCTTTTTCCATTAGAAGAGTCTCCAGAGTAGGTATTATAAGATAACTGTTGCCCAGTTTCCTTAGCAATGGGCTTGGTGCTCTTGCTTAACCTTTGATAGGATATTGACATAGCACATCCACTACTGTTGTCAACTTCACTTCATCAGTTTCACAGAACAAGGATCTAAAATGTGCTCATTTTTTTTCTTTCAGTGGCATTCAGCCAAAATGTCAGGTTACGGAATGAAGATTCAGTGCACATCAGATCAAATATCAGTGGATTTATGCTCAAACTTCAATTTAAAATAGTCCAGAGTACAAATTAGATCACATGCAAAACTTGAAAAAAAGATGCAAAAACATAGGAAAGGAAGAAAGTTTTGTTTGTGTTGATTAACTGGGAAACTTTATGTTGTTATAATTGGGAAATATATTTCTGTTGATTCTGGTGCTTCCCATACCTCTAGACAGTTTCTTTTATATATCTGAGGCTTAGTTCTTTTGGAAATGGTTTTGCCCCAGAAGAAAATACAAATTTTATTATGACTTTGTATATGCATATATATCAGTGATGACAGATTCCAGAAAGTCAATGTGCCGTGTCAGACAGATAAACAAAAATGTAAATAGGAATACTTCCTAATAAAACTGCAGAGGATATATAAATGCATATTTGTTAGGGATCAATCATTGCTTATATCTCATTTCATAAAATGTTATTAAACAGAACATTAGTAATTAAACTTATCTTCTTAAATGTCATTTTTTAGAAACGTATTCAGCAGAGCTGAAATTTATGACAAGACCATCTGACAGATGATTTAAGAGAGACAGTCATCTCTTGGCCTTTGAAGTATGGTAAGGTGAGGAAAAAAACATGAATCTGCCACTAATTTTATCAACTCTGAGTTTATTAAAACTTCAAAAATATTTTTATTTTTTAATAAAAATATGCATTCTATGTTCACTCTATTAGTTTTAGAGTTCATGTTGATACATTATTTATATACTTTCTTTTATTCTGAAGAGACATAAGCTCTGACCTCTGTTTTAAGAGTAATTACCCTTTTCTAATCAAGTCTTGCCCCTCATCTTCACCAGAAATGTTTTCTGATGTATTTATTTTCAGGAGCTCTTCCCATCTAGATATGTAAAGTAAGCAGGCAAAATTATCTCCCGCTACTTCTAAGTTTAAAATAAAATCACACACACACAAGCAAGCAAAAAATAGTCAACCAATAGTCAAAAATAGAGATGTTTGGGGATTTGTATAAGGCCTCTTTGTCCAAGAATTAGACATAACACATTCTTGGTATGAATTTTACTTGGAGGCAAAAAAAATGTCTAGCTGTAGCTTTGTCTCCCCCATTATTTGTTGACTTTATTTAAATTTTGTTCATGTATTTATAGATTTTAACAAGCTTCTACAGTAGTAGGTTTCTATATGACTTTTCAAATGGACTCTTGTTTTACTTGTCCTTCCTCTTATTCTCTCCCTTAACTCCTTCTTCCATACCCCTCCCCATTTAGTCTTCCTGTTTCAGTCTGTGCTGTCTCTCTAGAACTACATTTTCCATTCCCTTTCCCCCAATCCTTTATTCTATTTTTAACTTTTCTAGTTATATAGTTTGTGGCATGTCCATTAAATGCTAAGAATGACACCTACATGTAAGAGAATACATACCATTGTTGTCTTTTCTGGATCTGGATTACCTTACTCAGGGTGATATTTTTCTAGTTCTATTGATTTACGGAGGAAGATGAAATCTGAACATAGTTTTGGTTTGCATTTCCCTGATGGCTAAGGATATTTAACATTTCTTTAAGTGTTTCCAATCATTTATATTTCATCTTTTGAGAATGCTCTATTTTTAACCCCACTTATTAATTGCCTCATTTGGTTTCCTTGCTCCAGTTTATTTAGTTATTTATATATTTTAGATATTAGTCCTCTTTCAGAGGTACACTTGGTAAAATATTTTCCCATTATGTAGCCTATTGATTTTTATGAATGATAGTATCCTTTAACATACAGAATCTTTTCAGTTTCATGAGGTCCCATTGATTAATTATTCATTTGAGTACCTGCACATTCAGTCCCTTCTTCAGAAAGTCTTTTCCTGTGCCTTGAGTTCAAGATTATTCCACAATATCTATTTTATGATATTCAGGTTATTTGGCCTTAAGTTGAGGTCTTGGATACCCTTTGGAGTCATATTTTCTACAGATTATAATCTGGACATTTTGGGTTCTTCTACATGAGGTCATACATTTTGACCAAGAACATTGCCTCACTTGCTCTTTATCTGAGAAATTTTCTCTTACAGTAGATTGAAAATAACACAGAGACCCAAAACTGGACAATGTGAAGAGAGTGAGAGACTGAAACACTTATTATTGAATGTAATATATATATATTTAAAATCTTTCCCCTCAAGGGACTAGGGAAATGCAAAAAAGAAGGCAGGCAGAGAGAATGTGAGGACCAGGGGTTATGCATGACACCAAGAAATCAGGGTCATTAGACACAATAGTACTGATGCACACATGAGCTCACACAGGTTGTGATAACACACTCTATACCTCACATATTCAAGCCATTTATGTTTCCAGATCTATGTAGGATAAATGAGTACAATCCCCCATACTCAAGCATCTATCTCCAATTGGCAAAGAAAAAAATAAGTTTTCTACAATGTGTTTGCATTAAGAATAGGCCTTAGACCAGTAGTTTTCAACGTGTGGGTTGTGACCCTTTTGGTGTTCAATGACCCTTTCATAGGTATCACATAAGTTCATCAGAAAACACAGGGATTGACATTTTTTTTTTTTTTTTTCGAGACAGGGTTTCTCTGTGTAGCCCTGGCTGTCCTGGAACTCACTCTGTAGACCAGGCTGGCCTCGAACTCAGAAATCCGCCTGCCTCTGCCTCCCAAGTGCTGGGATTAAAGGCGTGCGCCACCACCGCCCGGCAGGGATTGACATTTTAATACTAGCTACTACCAAATTACAGTTAGTAAGTAGCACTAAAAATAATTTTATGGTCACCACATGAGGAGCTGTATTAAATGGACACAGCATTAAGAAGAACTACTGCCTTTGATGGTCCAATGGACCATTTAAGGAAATCAATGGTGATTTTGTAGATTTATTTTCTCAAATTGCTTATTTTGGGTTCTTTTTTATTATCCCACTCATTCTTTAATCATATATTATGGTTTCAAATTTTGTGTTTCTGATGGGTTTTCTGTGTCTGTGTGATTTTTGTGGCATTTTTGCCTTTTACTTATTATTCATTTTTATTCTTTGTTTGCTTCTTTACTTGTCCTTTTGTTTCTAAAAATATAGAAGAAAACACGGAGATGAATGGGTGGGGAGGTAGAGGAGATCTGGCTGGAAATATTTGAGGTGGAACCATGATCAGAATATATTTTGTGAATTACCAGTAAAAATAAAATACCTAAATTTCCTTTAAGAATGGCACATATTTCAGGAGTAATTGACAATCCATGGCTGCTGAGGAAGGAGCATTGATATCCATAATTATATCCATAAAGGATATATGGATATTGCTGTTGGTAGGTTGTCCATGAACAGAGGATGACCTCTACACTTGTGTCAGTATGGGTGCACTATTGCAACTTGGGGATCAATTATAACCAAAATGAAGACATGAAGTTGGAAAGGAGATGGGGATAAGGGACCCTAGGAGGAGTTAGATGAAGATAAATGTACACAGGTATTATCAACACACATTATAAAACAGTATGAAATATCTAAAGAATACATAAAAATACACAAGAAAGTTCTGAAATGTGAAGAAAAATGTAAGTATATCATACTGTGAAAATTAACATTGAAAATTACTATACATACCTAAAATTTCTATTATACCTGTACCATGCTATTTCTGACCTCTGGATCTCCAAGTAGAACAAATTTTTGTCTTCATTCACTTTGCACTTGTCTCTTTCAGTTTGTTTAACTCTCACTGATTTGTGTGAATGAAATCACACATCTCCCTGTGGTGCCTGTTTCATTGCTAACTCAGACAAATAACAAATATTCACTTTATATTCCTATGATCCCCTGTCTATATTGTAAAGATGTCCTGCTTCCTTGCCTTTATACTTCTGAATGTACCCAGGATAAAATCATATAGGAAATACCCATAAGATGAGATGGCAAACACCTAGCAATTTTCTAGCTAGCCCCTTAAATATGCAGTACCATCTTAATCTTTTTTGGTCACAGATGTACTGCTAACAGCTAAGCAATAGTCAAACCAAATGTTGCCCTTCTTTAAAACATGCAAGACCTCCAGTTTTAGGTATTTTTGTTTAAGTTTGCTTTATAACACTGACTTTTAATTCTCATACTTTGAATGTGGACAACCGATGGGCAATGACATTATCAGTAGAAACTCCCACTTACCTTGATAGAGTCACTTCAGAGCTAAAACAGTCGATGTTAGACAAGCATATCTAGTTTTCTAAGTGTATGTTTACATGTTTTCATCCTTGTGCTAGGAGCTCCTGAAGGTTAGACACCTTTGTCCTTACAGTAGGTGAGGTCAGGGTAAAGAGAAATTCAAGCCCATCAGTACTAACATTTAAGCATAGGCATGCTGGATATCCCTTTCCTATTCTGTTTCTTTACTTCATGACCTTGGCCATAGTCAGACATTCAATGCATTGTACTGTGAGTCTTTCTGAATAGAAATGAATTAAATTGAATCACATAACCTTTCTCTGCCTTGTAGATATTGCAACAGAAAAGTTTTTCAATATATGTGTGTTTATATAGAAAGGAAGATCAAAAGGTGAGAGGGGAAAAAAGAAAACAGTAGTTCTTTCTTTTCTTTACAGGCAAATTTGATCAACCAAAGTCATATATGTTCAGAGTCTTTAGTAATTCTATTGATTTAAATATATCCCCTCTCCAACAATATACACACACACATACACACACACACGTGAACAAAAATTATTCAATTAGAATTAGTGAAAATAGAGGCACACAATAGGGGGAGAACAAGAAGGTATACAGGAAATGTATTATGGAGGGAGTAAAGAGAAGGGAGAAATCTTATAATTATATTAAAATCTCAAATTAGGCAAATAAATAAATAAATAAATAAATAAATGCAGATGGACTATGTACTGTATGGTTATATTTATCTTCAATTTCTAGGTTCCACAAAAGCCATCCCTCAAAATCAGGAGTGGAACAGAAATACCGTGGGAAGGCTCAGGAAAGCAGTGGGTGTAACAAAGCCTGTGCCTTTTGGACCAGATTCTGGTCCTAGTTTAGCTTGTGTACTCTCGCCCACTAGCTATTGCTGCTTGTTGTATGACTTTTTCTGTGGAGACATGAGGAAACACCAGAGAGGGAACAGCCAGCATGACCAACATAATGAATGACTCAACCAAAGTCTAACTTGGAGAACCAAAGAGTGTCCTGTGGTTACACATAGGTGAATTTGCTGATGGGTAGCTTCAAAGAGCCTGGGTAGGTAACACAAGGGCAAACCCATCACCAAATGCCTGCACCAAATGAGTGACATCTTATCAAAACCTGCAACCCTCGAGTTCTTTGAACACTTTGGTTGTTTTGTCCTTTTTTTAATTGAATATTTTATTTATTTACTTTTCAGATTCCCCTCACTAGAAACCCCCTATCCCATCTCCCCATCCTTCTTTATGCTTTTATATCATTTTAAGTATTAAGGTCAGTTCTAGGTTCAGAAACTAGCAATACAATAGATGCAAATAGTCAAGGAACAGGCAAGACAATAAACACAAATAGTAAAAAACGGGTAAGGCAATAAACAAAATTCCGTGAACACTCCCTTGATCACTGTTTCTAAGGGCTTATCAGGATGACCAAAATATCTGAGCCAACTTCTCTGTCCTAGCCCAAAGTCATTTTCATATCTGAAGCCTACTTCTTTGTTCTAGCCTAAAATTTAGATTCCTGCCTGAAATTGCTTCTTTGTTCTAGCCTAAGATTTAGATTCTTGCCTGAAATTACTTCTTTGTTCTAGCCTAATGTCAGATTCCTGCCTGAAGACCACTTCCTTGTCCTTGGCCAATGTCAGATTCTTGCCAAATAGCCCCCAAACTCTCTGCCTTTCCCTCTTTTTTATTTCATAAACAAGACTGAGTCTGGTTTTGGTCGTTCTGACAAGAATGCCTTCCTTAAAAACAAGGACATCATGAATTTTGTAGGCAAATGGATGGAACTTGAGATTATCATGCTGAGTGAGGTAACCCAGATCCAAAAGGACATTCATGGAATGTACTCATTGATAAATGGATATTAATCAAAAAGTACATAATACTCAGGATACCACCCACATTCCGTAAAATATTTAACAAGAAGGAAGGCCCAAATGAGGATGCTTCAATCCCACTTAGAAGGGGGAAACAAAATAGTCACATGAGGCAGAGAGATCAAAAGGTTGTGTGGCTGATGTTCGGAGTATGTTTCGTTATATGCTTACTAGTCAGCGAGCTCTGAATTGTTTAACTCTACCAAAAGCATAGACCCCTAAATTAGACTTTGTAGGAATAATGTTTGATTTTACTTCTTTTCAACTGCCTCTATTTCATTCATTTTAACCATGGCTTAAGTTATCTGATTCCATCAAGTGTCATTGACTATATTTTGTGCCTTACTTCAACTTTTTCCCTAATGGTCCAGATTCTAGGATGTTATTCAGTTCTGCCTGTGCCTTGTTAAAATAAGAAACTATACTAAGTCAATGTCAGTGTTCTGTGTTAACTGCTGGCATCACAGACTTGCCAGCATGGCAGCTATTATACACCTTGTGCCAGTCTCAGGAGATTGTTCTGGAAAGCTGTCAGGCTAAATGCAGGAAACCATTTTGTTTGCGACTCGGAATTCCTGCAGTTGCTGACTATGCACCGGCAGCACAGTGTGTGCTGGCATTGGCCTTCCCTCTGGGTACAATGTTTTGAGTATTGCTGCCATTTAAATTCTTGAAATAGAATGGAATGGGTTCAAGTGGCATGATTGGTACAGGCAGAACAAGTTTATTAGAGGGACTGGGGTTTGCCCTTGTTCCTGAAAGAACTATTACTTAAGTCTTAAACAATCTCTATTGTTGTGTGAAAGCATGAGGTCACGGCATCTGTGTTATGTTGGTAGTGCTGCTGAAACCACATATAGATCTCAGGGTGCAGGATGTGTGATTTCAGCTTCCTATGAAACGCTTATGCTTTCTGGCAAAACAGAACAAAGGTGAAAGTGGATTTTATTGTCATGTTCATACTTAAGCAATTTAATATTCAGAGTTTTATGTGGAACTGCTATAGCTCTGTTATATGAACACTATCCTTTGCCAATGTTGTCAAAAAAAATCTATGTGAGATGCTTTCTTTTGGCACAAGATGGCACACTTTAACTTCAGAATCCTGATGTAATCACAACAATCTTTCTCATTGGAAATGGAAACCAGCCAGCTCCCCTATCTCTGAAAGCAGAAACCAGACCTACAAACTGAAAGGGGAAGCAGAGAGATGTTTTGCAGCAAAGAAGGAACTTGAGTTATAGTTGGGTGGATGCCGAATGTGGGTGTGGGAGGCAACTTTTTTAAATTAGTTTGAAAAGTAAAAGGAAAGTGAATGTTTCATTCCACATAAGTGATAAAATGACTTTCATTTTAAAACTTACAGTTCTTATAAATACCATTGAACTATGGAAAAATGCATTATTATGAATCTAAAATTTCTATTGTAATATACGTATTATGCTAATTGATCAATGAGGTAGTATTGCTGCCAGTTACATGTGTGTGTGTGTGTGTGATGTGTGTGTGTGTGTGTGTGTTGTGTGAGTGTTTACCTCTTACAAACAATTATTATCCTGGTCTCTAGCCAGCTCCCCTAGGAGTTGGCTTCTGTTATTTTCATGCACTGGATAGCTTCTGTATGAGTGAACCCTATTACAGCATACCCTTGTTTTCTGCTGCTCAGATGTAGTCAAGGGAAGGAAGATTGAGTGGCTTTTAATTTAAGATGCAGTAGATTGTCTGAATACCTCTCAGTTTCATACTTAGCTGAAAGTATTGTTAGCACATGACAACTTTTATTCTTCATTTTACTGAATGATTTCTGGCATGGAACTGTATATCTTTGGGATAATTTCTTTTACACAAAAACATGGCTGTCTCATCATTTCAATTTGTATGACATGTATGCATTGTACCTCATTGTTTATAAGGAGCACATAATAATGTAGTTAAAAATAATGTAACAATCACAACAAGGACCATCCTTTATTCATGTATCATATAAAGGCTCACAGTATTTCTATACATATCCTCTCCTTTTTAAAAGTGCTGAGCGTGTTAATTAATTAATGAAAACTTTATTTCTTCTTTTCTCACTTACAAAACAACTATAATGGTTTCTGCTTTACCTTTTATGTCTCTCTCACACACACACTCTCTCCTTTTTAGTCTTCACACCTACTGTTATTAGTCCTTAATTGCAATAATTAAATTCACTCTAGGTTATGTAAATGGAGAGAGAATTGTATAGTGATATTTGATATCTTTTAGATTTTTGTGATGGCTGGTAAAGTTGGAAAGGATTGTTACTCACTGTGCTCAGCCAGAAGCAGTGGTAGCAACAGTGGCAGCAGCAGCAGCGGTAGCACAGCCAAATGTGTTGCCCACAGGTCCTGGTCTGTGCTGCCTCTGATCCATTAGAGACGAGAACATGCTACTAACTTGAATACTCAGGCACCATTACTATTGTGACTACAATAGAATACAATTGTTCAACACTGCCAGCTTTTCACATTACCTTATTAGGTATATTTACTTCAGGAAATCTAGAAGACTTAGGCAAGAGAATTATAGTATTACATTAATGTCAGCAGTGAATCTTGAAATGTACAGCTTTGGAGAACTGGGTGTTCAACATGCTAACTGTGACAATATATAGAGATGGCCAAAGAACTATAGGCAGTTTCCCTAGTTTGCTTTTTGCTGCAGTGATAACACCAAGACCAAAGCAACTTGTAAAAACCAAGGTTTCTTTGTCTCATAGATTACAGTCTATTACTGATTGAAGTTATTGTAGAAACTCAAGGTAGGAATTGAAGGCACGTAACTGAAACTGAAACCCTGAAGAAAAACTGCTTACTGGCTTACTTTCTATCTTATGTAACATAGGAGTATCTGGCCAGCATGGTACCACTACACTGAGCTGGTCCCTCCAACATTAATCATTAATTAAATGAGTGCCTCAGACAGGTAACAGGGATACCTGTTGGGATAGAGCCCGCTCTAGTAGTTCAGGACCCACATAAAGACCAATCTGCATATCTGCTACATGTGTGTAGGAAGGCTTAGGTCCAGCCTGTTTATCGATTTTGGCTGCTCATTCAGTCTCTTGAGAGTCTCAAGTGTCCAGGTTAGTTGACTGTTGGTTTTCCTGTGGAGTTCCTATCCTTTTGGGGCCTGCAATCCTTCCCCTACTCTTCCATAAGAGTTCCCAATCTCCAATCATTTTTTAGCTGTGTTGTCTGAATCCATCTAAGTCATTTTCTGGGTAGAGCTTCTTAGAGGACATCCATGTTAGACTTCTGTCTGCAAACATAACAGTCTCAGGGATGGGCCTCAAGTTGGGCTAGTTGTTGGTTGGTCATTCTCTCAGTCTCTGCTCTATCTCCCATCCCATCATTTCTTGTAAACAGGATAAATTTTAGGTCAAAATATTTGTTTGTGCGTTGGGGTCCCTACCACTTGGTTGGGGTTCCTGCCTGGCTACAGGAGGTTGCATCTTCAGGATCCACATCCCCATTGCAGTGAGTCACAGCTAAGTCATAGGAATTAATTCTAGGAGCCTCCCTTATATCAAGTCTTTGTCACATTCTGAAGATGCCCCCCAACTTCCTCTCAGATTTCCATTGTCTATGGGATATGTTCTTCTAGCTGAGCTGCCCTGTCTGGCCTTAGTGTGAGAGGATGCAGTGAGCCCTATAGAGATTTGATGTGCCAAGGTGCATGGATACCCAAGAAAGAAGGGGAAGAGAACTGAGAGAAAGGATTGTGAGAGGGTGAGCCAGGAGACAGGCAGTGAGGAGGATGTAAAGTGAATAATAAAATAAGAGTGCCTCATAGATAGACATCCCGTAGATCAATCTGATGGAGACAGTTTCTCAATTGTGACTTCAGTTTGTGTAAAGTTGACAAAAACTAACTACTTTAAATAACTAAATAAATTAAAACAAAAACAAACTAACTACTATATCAGCCAGGAAAAGTTGCCATTTGTTTCGGAAACAAAACTCAGATATTGATAAGGTCATACTATATAGTCTAGCTTGGCCTGAAGTTCATTATGTAATTACGCTGAGTTTACCTTTTTTGTTACTGAATATAGCTTAAGATTCAGTTCTGGTATTTGAAAGCTCTCCTCTGCAAGAGCAAGTGCTTGTAACTGCTCAGCCATATTTCCAACCCTCTGTGAACATCAACACAGCTGTACAATAGCTAATATATCCAAGATAATTTAATACTTAAAGTATCTGCATTATTCAAAGCATTTGGGAAATCTTAGTAATAAGCATGCTTATTTCTATATATTAGAAATATTAATTTTAGTATATGAAACTCAGTTTCATTTTAGTAGATGTTTATTATGTATCCCTAAGGCTTGAAAATTTCTTGGCACTAAGGCTAAATCAGTTGGCTTGATGTAGTAATACTAATAAAACCAAGATTCTTGCCAAAATTTGGGTCCTGATATTTCAGAAGGATGGTTCATTTTGAAGAAATAACACTCTTATTAAATAATAATAGTACCTACTAATAAAAGTATTATTTTGTCATTCTGTATTTCTAAGACATCAAATATTCACTGGGGGGATCTATACCCTAAAATCTCATAAATATTGCTTAGTTTGTTACTGAGTTTAATTGATTCCATACTTGTCTTTTATATATATTATATATAATATATATATATATTATAGTTATTTCAATTAACAAAATAACCTGAGTATTTTTCTATGTCATTAAATATTCTTTTTTTTTATTGGAAAATTTTTTTTTACATTTCAGATGTTCTCTCCTTACCCCATTTCCCCCCTCCCTCCCAGGAACTCACTATCCCTTCCCCCCTCCTCCTGCCTCCACGTTGGTGTACCCCCTTCCACCCTCCCCTGTACCTCACCTCCCCACCCTCGAGTATCCACACCCCACGATGTCCAGCCTTCATGGGACCAAGGATCTCTTCTCCCACTTATATATAGCTCCCTTGCATATATAGCTGGAGCCATGGGTCCCTCCCTAAGTGCTCCCAGGCTGGTGGTTTAGACCCTGGGGGCTTTGGTTGGTTGGGATTGTTGCTTTCCTCATGGTGTCTCGAATCCTCTCAACTCCTTCAGCCTTCACTCTATCTTCTCCATTGGGAACCCCATGATCAGTTTAATGGTTAGCTGTGAGCATCTTCCTCTGAGTATGTCAGACTCTTGCAGACCTCTAAGGAGACAGCTATATCAGGCTCCTGTCAGCATGTACATCCTGACATCCACATCAACCTCTACCTTTGGTGACTGCACATAGGATGGATATCCAGGTGGAATAGTCTGTAGACGGTCCCTCCTTCACTTTCGGTCCTGCACTGTGTCTCCATATTTGCACCCTTGAGTATTTTGTTACTCCTTCTAAGAAGGACTGAAGGCTCCCCTATTTGGTCATCATTCTTCATGAGCTTTATGTGGTCTGTGAGTTGAATCTTGGGTATTTCAGGCTTCTGGGCTAAAATCCAATAATCAGTGAGTGAATATCATGTATGTTCTTTTGTGATTGGGTTACTTCACTCAGGATGATATTTTCTAGTTCCATCCATTTATATAAGAATTTATCAAATTCATTGTTTTTAATAGCTGAGTAATATTCCATTGTATAAATGTACCACATTTTTTGTATCCATTCCTCTGTTGAATGGCATCTGGGTTCTTTCCAGTTTCTGGCTATTATAAATAGTGCTGCTATGAACATAGTGGAGCATATGTCCTTGTTATGTGTTAGAGCATCTTCTGGATATATACCCAGGAGTGGTATAGCTGGGTCCTCAGGTAGTGATATGTCCAATTTTCTGAGGAACCGCCAGACTGATTTCCATAGTGGTTGCACCATCTTGCAATCCCACCATCAATGGAGGAGTGTTCCTCTATCTCCAAGTGAAGTTTCTCATACTTTCTTTTTACTTTTGTGCCAAACTCACTTATGTTATCCCATTCCTTTATGCTTTCTGAAGTCATCTGTTTCCTAGTGCAACAATTCAGGTCTAATGCCTTGACTGCATTAGAATCTTTACTGTTTCCCAATGGTGGTTTCTATGGATACTGTAAAAAGAATCATAGGAGGTATAGGGCCAGCCACTGTGCTTTCATTAAAGTTATAAAACCCCATGGAGTGGATGCCAATGGCTTTTGTAGATCCTTATATATGACTAGTTCTTAATTGTTCCAATTTTTATTATGAACTCAAAGATAAACATTTATACAACAAGGAAGTGTTTGGATTCATGAAGTTGTATTGATAATGTAGTAGGTGAAAAAGAGAAATACCTCATAAATTAGAACCAGGAACCAGATATCAGAAGTTTCATTTTCGTGTCTTTACTCACATTATTTTTGAATACAGAATCTAGCCATATGGTAGAGATAAGATAATTAGAAGATTTGACTTATTAGTCAAGAAAATAATCTGTGGAAGTAAAGGTTAAAGGTCACCTTGATTTTGATGAGCATATTAACAATATATGAGAATATTATGTTTACATCTATGGTTTATTTTCCAGAAAACTATTGTCAAGCATCAGCAACCTAGGACATCAGAAATTCCTTGTATCAGGAATAAGGTTGTGTCAGAAGATCATCTTTGTACCAGGGAGAAGTAGTTAACCATTTTAGCACCACAGAAATGGAAGACATAATACCAATTGAAAGAGGTAATGTTCAGAAAGCAAATCAAAGTATACAAGCACAGTATAGCTCAACACTCTGCCCTGTAAGACATTGGTATTCTCTATAGTGTAACATTTCATCAATTTTACTAACATGATTCTGTGTCTTCAGTGAACCACACAGTTCACCAGCCTGAAAAAAAAATATAACAGCAATTGTTCAAGATTCTGTCAGATGAGCAAGTAGGTAAATTGTTTCTCATATTTTTGGGAGAAGAGTTTTCAAAGGACAGATAGAAGTCACAAGGCTGATTAGTGATCTACTACCCAGTATATGTAAGTAGTGGTTAGTAGTGAGGAGAGATGTTTCTCCTTCTTGGAGCCACAGTTTTGTTGTTGGTTGGTTGGTTGGTTTTATTTTGTTTTGTTATTTTAATGCCTAACTTCATAAATATAAAGTCATTGAAGAATAAGTATTTTAGCATTGCTTTTCCCACAGACAAACACAAGATCATCTCAGGTCCTTTTGTTTATGTTTCCAGAGAGTCTGCCTGTCTGTCCTGCTGTCTGTCTGACTGTCTATATCTATCTAGATTTGGTTTCATTATGCATCTCACTAGACTTAAACTTCTGAAGTCCTTGCCTTATGCCTCCCAAGTACTCATATTAAAGGTATATGTCACCATACTCAATTCCAGGCCAAGATTTTAATACTAATATACAAACAAAAAGAAAAACTGAAGATTTTAGAACTGATTATGACATGAGGCTACTTCTTGCTTCTCAATTATTTTAATCAGACCAAATAAAGCATATTGAAGTGCAGCATACAACTGTATAAAAAATGGTTGAAGCATGATGCTCCTCTCCTTTCCTGCAGTAATATGAGATGTCTCATGAAGGAATTTTATTAGACTTACTGATATTTAGTGTGGAAATGACTAGGTAATGGAAAAAATATTCTTCACAAACATTTAGTAGATGTCACTATATAGGTAAATGTTTTATGTTCTATTAATGTTTACTTTACAAATTAACTGTAAAATAGAGAGACCAGATTAATGGCAAGAACATCAATTATAAAGACCTTCCTGGTCCTTGTCTACCTACTAATAAATGTAATCTCTATGGTATACTCAAGTCCTCTGCCTTGGAATATCAGAACAGCTTGTGTGTTCCATTCATATCTTTGCTATTACTGACCATTTGAGACTATCAACTAGATGAGACAGGTGTTATATGTCAGATTCTTAGACATTTATTTGATGCAGCTATAAAAAATTGTCTTTACTTGTGCATTCCTGAAATAGGAAACACAATTTCATATGTCTCAACTTCAAGTGTATTTTTGGATAAACACAAAATACGTGTGCATATGCATTAAGTGTACTGTTATGCCTTCATCTATGTACATGATAGGTAATGTTTGGCTTATGCATAATAAGTTAACACCCTTATTAAGGAAGCAATTTTAATGTATCAGGATGTTCACTAAATCTAAATGGACTAGAATAGAAAATGCCAGAGAACTTATTTAATAAGGGTGTTTTGCTTTGGACCTATCTTTGTGTGCATATATTTGCAGATGTGTGAACATGTGTCTCAAGACAGGTGTCATTTTACAAGCCTGCTCATCTATCTTCCTTCCTTCCTTCCTTCCTTCCTTCCTTCCTTCCTTCCTTCCTTCCTTCCTTCCTTCCTTTCCTTCTTTCTTTGTTTCTTTTTCCAATTTTTCTTTTTTACATTCTTCCTTCTCCTCCTCCTCCTCTTCCTCCTCTTCTCCTCCCTTTCCTCCTTCTTCTTTCTTCTTCTTCCTCCTCTCTCTTCTTCCTTTTCTCCTTCCTTATTTCCTCTTTAAAATTTTTCCATTGCATTTTTCTTAAAGCTCCAAATCCTCACATATATCATCTTCACTCTCAGTCCGTTTCATGGCATCTTTCTCATTGATTATTATTGTTGCATGACATATATATATATATATATATATATATATATATATATATATGCCTAAATATAATGTGCTCAGTCTGAATAATACTACTTATATATATTTTCAGGACTGACTATTTGGCAAGTCTCAATAGAATAATTACCTAAATGGGAACTAAAAAAATCCCACAGCAATTTACATTTCAAAATGGATGGGGGAAAGCCCATAGACCTCATCCCTATACAAATAAATATAAGCAACTGGGGAAATCTGGGAGTATCCCAAAAGAAGAGCACAGCAAATGGTTGTCCAGCTCTACATTTTTTTTTTTCTGAAGCAATAGCACTTTCCAGTTGAGAACTTGCCAAGTAGACTATGCTGGCTCACCAACAAACCATGATGATGCCTGCCTCATCCTCCCTTGAACCTGGGTTACTATTATGGACCACCAGGCCTGGCATTTTTTCTATGTGGTTTCTGGAATCAAATTCTGATTGTGATATTTACAATGCAAGTACTTAATTTAGAGTTATCTTCTAAGACCCCTTTGTGAAATTTTCTTCAGTACACATCCGTCCCATCTGTTAGGATTTATACATTTTGCAGAGACTCAATAGTGGAAACTGAAGCAGCTGTTTTTCTCTGTAATGCAGGTTTTAAATGCTAAACTATAAAGGTTGCATACCCTCATATTCCTTCTGTCCCTTAGTTCTTATAGTTCTTCCACATTGTCCATGTCTCCTAGCTGCATTTCAGAGGCCACAGTCTTTCATATTGGGTGGTGAAAAATTTTCCCAATTAGTGATGGTGGCTGTTCAACTTTGTCAATAAGCTAATGGGTACATAATTTAAATAATTTAATTTTAAGGTATATAAATTATTTTTTAATACCATTTCTTCTTTCTTACTTATAACCTTGCTTGTATTAACAGTACTGTCACATATTTAATCATAGCCTTTGTTTTTACATCTCCATGCTAAATAGAGTTTTGTAGTCACAAACATTTTATGGAAAATATTGGTCACGAAACCTTCATGACAACTGTACTAAATTCTGTATTTTATATTCTACATAGAAAACTTCTATGCTCTCTGTTTAAAAATACTTTTAATTTTTGAGATATATATTTATATATCTGAAATATAATATAATTATTATATCTGAAATATAATATAATATAATTTCCATTCTATTTCCTTCCTCTAACCTCCCCATAAACCCTCCCATGTTCTTTGCATAAAGTTACTCATGTGCATGTCTTCAGTGCTGGCTATTTGGTACTGGATCATTAATTGATGTGTTTCTCTCTGTATAAGATCATTTAACTTGTTCTTAGCATCCTTTAGTTACTTTAAGAGCCATAGCAATAGGAATAGTTTTATGGGAGATTGTGTATCTTAGGAGTATCAGAAGCTTCACTCATAAGATCTCACCACTATGACTTATTAAACATGACATGGACGAAGACTCAAACATGCTAATATGGATGATGAAAGCCCAGGAGCTTTAACCTTACCCAAAAGCTACAGGCTCCTTACATATTACCTGCCATTCAAGTCTTAGGCCAAGAATTTCATACTTTTGTGTTTGTTATTTAAGACATTCTAAGTAGTCACTATCCAGCTTCATCTTAAGAAGAAGGGGACAACACTATGTCTCTAAGAAAAGTGTCAGAGTACATGTCATATTAAATATACTAGCTTTAGCATATGACTTTGTGGCTTTGGCTGACCTTGCTAACAAATTGTGACCTGTTCTTGTTATTTAGATATCTGGAAGAAGAATGAGAATTGAAAGTTTAAGGTTTTCTAGAAAAGTATCTGGCCAAGACAGAATAAGCCTGTCAGAAAATCACTATGGGGGACTGTTAAAAATTCAGATAATTCATTGCTACTTTTCCCTAAAAAACATAACTTGTACCAAGTATTCAGGATAATCTATCAGTAAAATTTATTGTTAATAACTGGATGAAATTTTGCTTATATATGGACTGAAGCTTAAAGGCTTATTAACATCAGCTAAAATGTTGTACAAATTAGCTATACTTGCTGAATAGGTAATTTCTTTGAAGGTTTAAAATAAATGAAATAAAATGTCTGTATGACATATAAGTGAGCATAACTGAGTACAGGTAGGTACTCTTGGAGGCCAAAGGTTACCCTGGAACTGGAATTACAGACATCTGTGATCTTCATGGCAAGTTCTATAAACAGACGTTGGATCTTCTGCAAAAATCCCTACATGTAATTATGAGTAATCTCTCCCACTCTGTACAGTGAGCAAATTTTAACCAAGTAAAGTCAATGATATTTTTGGGGATTTGAAATCAATAAAGCTGAAAATATCAAGCTGATAAAATACAAAGTAGTGGGCTTGTGTCTTATGCTGTTTGAAGCAGGAGCAGGTACAGGGAAAGTATTACATTCAAATGGAAGGAATACTGCATTTTCGTTTATAGCTAGGGCATTCTTTAATTGTAGTGTGAGATGGAAATGTTATTATTTACACTTGAATATTCCAATGGTCTATCTAGCCTTATGTTTGATAAGAAATATATCTTTGAATTTTGCCACTTCTTTAAGGCTCTTGAAAGATGTTAGAGAACCTCTGTGAACACTATTTAATTTAATTGTGGGTATATATCATATTTGACCACAGAATACACTGTTTATTATTAAAATATTTTGCAGAACTGATTTGTTACATAGTCTTTAGTATGTAGAAAACACAGCATGTTCTAGAACTTTGAAAATAAAGGTGAATTGGACACTGACAATTACTAGAATTCATATAAAACATTATGTTTATGTCTTTTCTATCTAGACTTTTCTATTTGTCTAGACTTAAAAAAAAAAAAAAAAAAAAAAAAAAACTCTTTTGACCTTTCTCAGGAAGTTTCCTATTCATTAGTTAGAACAAGGCTCATGGCTATTACCTGGGACTCTGATGTTTGAAGTTGCCTAAGGTGCCAGAAGCACTGTCACATAGTGTCCGATGGCTTTAAAAATAAACACTGTCATGTCTGAACAAGTGGAAGAAATAGCTACCCCTGCTGTGCTACAGCTCCTTCTCTGTTTGCTGTCCAGAAGCTCCGCCTGGGGTTGAAACACTGAATGCTTCCCTGAGATGTCTAAATGCATCCCTTGCTGGGAAGCAGGATGAAAACTAGAGGCTTCTCATGGTCTGAATTTCCTGGCAATATTATTAACTTTTTCAACTTTTTCTCCCAAAGGCCACCATATAGAGTAAACAAAGAAATAAAGCAGTTCCTTTGGCATGCATCATGGTGTGAAACTCTTTTACTTTGAGTCTTAAGGAATCTAGGACAAAATGGTGCTTTGTAAAGTGAAAGGGTTTCCTTGATGTTCCCTCCAAGTTATGTTGACTCAGATTCCACTGAAATATTTTACTTCGTGATTTGCTCCCAGAACTTAACAGTATTCTTATCTCCTCTGTGCTCCAAATTCTTGGAGGCCACAGCGTTATTATTTCATATCAAGTTTTGGTACTTGGTTTTCTGGAAAGCAGAGATGCAGAGAGAATATTTTTCTAAAGTAATGTCCTTTATATTTGTGATAAAGTATCTGACCTAATATATCGGTATTTTCAAAACTTTAAACTTAATTTTAAAACTGCTCACTATAAAAATCATATATACCATGAGAAAAATAAAAGTGTTTTAAATGTGTAAATACAAATATAATATAATATCAGTAATATAGTGAATGCACACTTGATGCTTTGCAAATTAAGGCTGAGATAATTAAAGAGTTGAAATCGAAAGTCTGGCCCTTTTATCTTTTAGGGACACCACATCCAAAATAAGAATATTTGGAAGTAATTGCAAATCTTAAGATCTTGCATATTAACTTCAGTATTTCTATATACCCTTATTAAAATATTGGGTGTACAAAAGAAGTGGGAGAGAGGACTGCATGGTGTTAGCAACTTATTGCCCCTGTACCTGCTCTGCCTGTTTCTTACACTTTTCACATCAATCACAGCCAAGTGTGAATGAGTATTTCAGAGCTCCTGTTTAATTCCACGTAGGTTCCAGCATAGAAAAATCATGTAATTAAGAAAATCATTCATAAGTGTGACCTCATGATCTCTGGAAAATAGCAAGGCTCTTTATCAGACCTATTTAATACTGTTTATTGAGGAAGTCAATTTAGCAAGAGACAAGAGGAAGAAGAAATTAGGCCGTCTCCCCAACGTAGAATATGAACACAACGTCGGCATCCATCTCCTTCTGGAAGTAAGAAGAGTTGAAAACGTCATAGATATTCAAAAGTCCCATGCTTGAGACAATCTAGTATCCATTTATTGATTTTTTAAATGTTACTATATATTTACTTTTTTTTTTTTAGCTACTATGCTAACTCAGCTTTAGAAAATGCAGAAAGCAGTAAGATAACATAAACAGTTACTGCTCCAGCCTCCTGGGACACATAAGCACAGAATGAAATTACAACTTTGATATCAGGTATGAAACATACAAAAAGGTGTGTCATGCTATGAAAGGGAAAAGTTAATTAATACACATAACCAAGGCACTAAGAAAGTGAAAGTACACTAGAGATTGCTGGTCATGCTATGAAATATCACGAGCTCATTGCTATTCAAGTGTCAGTTCCAGCAAAAAATAAAATACTTTCAAAATTACTGTTATTGAGTCATATTTCCTAGATGCTTTGGAGTTGGCTCTTGGACCACTACATATGTTCATGAAAGACTGGGGAAGACATTTGTATTATTGATTGAATCCACAAAGACAAACTGGATGTCTCAAGATGATCATTTGTCCAAGGCATGTAACTGTGAGTCTCTCCCATTTCTTTTTCATTTTTAGTTTTTGTTGTTCTCATTTTTTATTTTATTTTTGTCATTATGAACAAAAAATGGTTTCTAATCATTCTTGTACATTTAGAAAATATTGAAGTTTTGCCATTAAAGATACCACACTGACATTATGGCCTTTTATTAAAAGTTAATTTCTAAGACAGTTTGAGGTCAACATAGCCATTAAATGGTTTAAACAGCCATCACCTTGCTGTTAAATTAATCTGAGGTGCTACTTGGAATAGCATCCTGCCTTTGCACATGACCTGTACCTCTGTTTAAATTGGAGAAATAATAGGGTTGGTAGATTCTGTAATATAACTAGCATATAGGCTAAGTCTTTGAATAAAATAATGTCAAGATGTATATTGTTCCCCTGATATTTCATGTTTTAAAGACTGTCAGTAGAAGCTGTGTTTTCATCTTTCTCTTTAGTGTGTGAGGTCAGTTTCTAGCTGAAGTGGAAATAGGAAATTGTTGGGGCTATGTGCTTTCTTCACCTTCCATTGTTCTGCATACTCTAAAAATCTCAGACCACTCAGTCCTCTGTAGGAACAGGGGTCACTTCATATTTTGCACTCACTCTCTTTCTGATTTTTGTACTGACTAATCTGATGGAGTCTGAACATTGATCTCAATGCTCTCTCAAGTATCTTCTACAACACTAGGCCTTAGATAAAGTGTGTGGTATCAAGTTTTCTTAAGTGGATACTACTTCCATTTAAAGGTTTTATTACTTCTGTTATATAACTACAATTGCATCAGATACAGTTATCTCTAAATCGGATACATCAGCACAGTTAAACCTCTCAAAATACGGAAACCATTTGAAATATGGTTTGAATTATGGAATTATGTTTAAATTATATTTCCTGGGCTTGAAATATTTATTACTATATCTGTATATGTATATGTATATATATATATATATATTATAATTATATAATTTTTTTGTATACTAATCAGCCAGAGATATTTGAGTTTTCTAGATGTTCAATCCTCCGTATGGTCCTGGAGCTAGGTGGCAGTTGCATCAGTTTGCTCAGCTTTATCAGTACAGGCTGTGCTTTGTTCACATTACCTCACTTTCTAGGTGACTGTAGGTAAGTCTGTAACCCACCTGGTCCTCAGTTACGTTGTCAGAGGAAGGAGTTAACTTGTATGTTACCTGGATTATAACAAAGTACTTGTATTCTGTGGTGAATGGCAGCCTTTCAGCTAGTAATAAAAATCTCACAGGATTTTTATCCCATTGGATGCACTGATGTTTATTTGAATAAAATTATCACAACCTGGTTTGCATGTTTAAATAGACTGAACGTTGTTAAGTGTAATACCATAATATAATACAAATTATCTATTAAGAATGTAACATAATAAATTATAAACTATGGAACTTAGTAAACTGCTTAAGTTCATCATTTAAGGTACTATTTCAGTCTTTAAAATGCATAAAATTCATATAGTTCCCAAGTTTAAATAATTGGCAGGATTATATGAAACTAATTTTTTCATATGAGTGATGGAAATCATGGAAAAAGTCATTATTCCCATGTACTCCAGATGCTGAAAAGTGGAAAATATATTGAAGAGTTAAATGAAAATTAAGATACTCCAAACACTTTATAGGTCGTAAAACAGTATTTAAGAAGTTATTGGGCTCAAAGTCAAAACTTCATGTTTTCTCTCCTGGAATGTAAACAGTAGAACTTACTGTTGAGACTTTCTTGGATTCTTAGGGCTCAACTATCCATATAAACAGAGGATATTTTTGTGTGATAATCTTCTACATTGTAGAGGAAACATTACTTACTGAGGTCACTGAAGAAAGCAAAAATGGAACAATACATTAGAAACAAGAAAGAACTGAGAACATTGCAGATACAGAAAATATTTCAGATAGCTCTGAAAATATGTTAGTTTTCTTTCAGTGTGTTAAGATGTGTGGGGAAAGGCCTGGTTATTTCTGAATCCAGTGACCTTTCCTCCCACATGATCTTCTGACATCACTACTTTACAGTTTTTCCTCAAAGGCACAAGGAAACCACAGCTGACCCATACTCAAAGCCACAAACTCAGACTGTACTTTACACCTAAATGTTTATTAAATCTTTGCAAAAATAAAAATCTCACTATTATACACTGGAATCCGATCATGACTTTAGGTCTTGGAAGTAAGCATGAAAAGTCAGAGGGTATTTGCTCCTTTTTGTGTGTGTGTGTGTATGAACAATATCGGCTGAAGTAAATTAAGAGAAGAGAAAATTTTGGCTCAAAATTTAGAGGGTACCATACAACAGCTAGGGACAGCATTCTGACAGGACCGTTCCCTGTCTATGGAAGCAGAAGTGTGTGGATTTTCATAAGATCAGAGGCTACAAAGGAAGAACAGAGGAACCACACTCTAAAATTTTTCTTCCTCCCAAACAGTACCATTATCATGTTTAAAAATATGAATTTAAAAGTAATATTTCATATTTAAACCCTAGAGACAGATATATCAAAATAGACAGTGTTTAGCTTTGTCAAGGTCATATTTATTTAAAAATAAAAACAAAAATAAAGTTTGGATAAATTTCTTTTTGATACTAATATTTTTTAATATGATACTAATATTTTTTGGTGTTTTCTGATAGGTATCACTGAATCTGAAGAGGTGGGCCCTATCTGAGCATCCTAACATCTTTCAAAGTCTTTGTAGATATGTCTGTGTCTTTACCACTCCTTCTCTGGCTCTCACAGACAGGTCATTTGGAAAGCATAAGATCTCTGGCCAGGGCCATGGAAAGATTAACAAGAGGTAGAAACTGGTTGACAGAGTCTCAGGATTCAATGTCTTAGTTGTACAATCTGTTGAAAATTCAGATAATAAGTTATGTCAGACATGTTGGTAAGGAATGGCAGTTGCTTGAGGCCAAAGGTTGTGCTCTTCAGGGAAGCTAACACTATGTACACTTCAGTAGGTTAATAGGTCCTTTACCAAACTGATATTGGGAACACACTGGTACCTTATTAAAAACTGAAGCTATAGAGTATGTTTCTTTGTGTGTGTGCATGTCCCGCTGAGTATGTGTATGTATGTGTGTGTGTGTCTGTGCCTGAGTGCATGTGTATGTGTGTGTGTGTGTGTTTGCTCTTCAGAAAATGACTTTATATGGAACAGACAATATAAAATGGTTGAACTTGAATTTTATTTCTCAATGAACAATGTTGCATACAGCACTCTTGCCTGAGAGAGATATTCATCCTACTAAATACATATTTAAAAGAGAAGCAATTAATTAAATGTATTCATTATGTCACATATACTTAGCAAGTGATCTGGGATTTGTATTAAGCTACTAATTAAAGTGAATAACATAACATGAATTACTATGATATTTTGGTATAATTCAGGATATGTGTAGTCTTCTTTAATAATTGACTACGGTATTATTTAGAATCACCTACCTAGGGAATAACCCTTCCCTTAGTGGGCTAGCCCCTTCTGGATCATTAACAACCAAACCAATTTCCTGGAGAATGTCTTTAAGGCTGTTCTGATCTAGGCAATTCCTTAATTGAGATTCTCTTCACAGATAGTTCTTTGTTCTCTCAATTTGAGAGTTAAAGCCAAGAGGATAGCATGCATACTAAGAAAAATAAAAATAGACACAAAGATAAAGATAAAGGGGAATACACATTACATACAATTTCATCTAGTTTTAGTCTACACAAAATTTTACTTAGATAAAGATCTTCTTACATTGCAACAAGTATAAAATTAAGAGGAATGCTTCCTATATGCTGCATAATCCTGAAACCTGGAAAGATTGTGATGGAGACCCTCTCAAAGACTAAATGCCTGAAATCAAGTTGATAATGTAGTTGTTTGTTTGTTTTTCATTTGTCGTTTTTTGATAGGGTGTTTACAGAGCATCTGAACTACCCTGGGTTCTGTCTACAGTACAAAACAAAACAAAAACAAACAAACAAAACGCCAACTAACCAACCAACCAACAAACAAAAACAAGACAAAACAAGACAAGAAAGTTTGCAGTTATATAAAAATAAATGAATGAATTACAACAAGATGAATAAGCTGAAGGCATAATTCTGTTTGAATGCTAAGGAAGGCCTTAGGAAAAATCTTGCTTTTAAACAATAAGGCTTTATTTTAAAGAATAGCTGGGTGGAAGAGGGGAATCACTCATGCCTGAAAAGGTTGCGAATCCACTTTCCCTGAAAAGACCATTAAATTCCTGTTTCCTTGCCCTTTGGTGCTCATTTTTCTGTTCAGGTTGTATTTTAATAGTGTTAGTTTTTTGGAGTGTCACTGAGATGGAAAATAAAATTGGTAACTTTGTGATTAAAAATCTTTTCCTGAACATGCTATGTAACCTAGAAGTAAAAACAAAAGGACTACATTTTTATTTTAACAAACTCTATAAAATGTGAACATTGAATAAAACCAAAATAATTTGATTTCTAAATTAAGCATATAATTTTTACTTTAGAGAAAAAAAATTTATCTTTCTACTGACATTCTATGCTCAGAAAAAAATGTGCTGACCATTTAATGTATTATATATAATATAAAATGATACAATTATGACACAAGATGAAATTGCTCATTCATTAGTATCTTCACTGAAACAATAATTCAATACTTAAATATTTATAGAAAGGAAACTACTTTAATAAAAATTCTAACAAGAGGGTAGATTTTCCTAGTATTTATGCCCCTTATACTTATTTTTAATTTACATCGTATTTATATTAGCATAAATTATTCAAAAATGATAGATTTGGTAAATTTGAGAAGATATCTTATTTTTTAAGTAAGTAAACAACAATCAGAATCTTTCCTTTAAAAAAATTTCAAAGTGATAGCGCAAAATTAGGATAGACAGATCATTTTAATTCTTAACTTTGTAGATAGATAAGTCTTGTCTTGACATGGAGGCTAAGGTTACCATATCCCTGGAATACAGTGGTATTTGACTCAATTTGCAGTTAGAATTCATGTAGACTAAAGGAGCCATCATATCCCATATTGCAAAATAAAAACTTAAATATTGAAAACGTTTATCAGATTTGTGTATCCAGGCCCAGAAAGTATGATCCAAGATTAATGGGTAAAATATTAGCTATTGAATGAAGAAGCAGAAAAGAAGGGTTTGCTATGACTTTGTCTATGTTATTTAAAAGATCCAAATTCTGTGCACATGTAAACTCTGTGTACATGTATTTGGATTTCTCTGGGGTGGGCATGAGAGCAACTGTGAAAGTAATAAGGAGTTATAGGTTTATGCTGTACTTCGTTCTGTTACAAGTATAAAAGTGAGTCTTCTCTCTGAGAAGGATTATTTTTTCATCCTTGGGAGGACATTTCAGCTAACTTGGTAGTCATGGTAGCAACAACTTGAACCTGAGTCTTACTCTTCTCTCCTTTTTTTTTGTTTTTGAAGGAGGAGGAGGAAAAGGCCCTTTATAATGATGGAGAAAGAAGGAATGCTAATAGTTGTGTTGAAATTCAGTTAATTTGACTAATTAAGTGGGTTTATATATTTTGGAATCTAACACAACAATTTAAAGACAATAACTGTTACAGGAGTGGCTTCTCTTACTCCATTATTGGGTGTGAATGTGTCTCTTCATTTGTATGTGTTTCTTGTGCTTTTCCCTTGGCTTTTTTTTTTTTTTTGCTATTTGTTGGTTAATTTTGTCCATCTGGATTCTTTGTTTTTTTTTTTTTTTATTTTATTTATTTGTTTCTAAAAGATGCCTGCTTGTTTTCTAATGAGAGAGAGAAAAGGGGTGTGGATGATCTTGGTTGGGGATGTGAGAAGGATCTAGGAAGAGTTGGGGGATGAAAACCTTGATCAGAATATATTATATGAAAACATCTACTTTTGATAAAGGCAAAAAAAAAATAAAAATAATAAAAATGAAAAAAAGTTCCTTTAAAAAAAAAACTTTGGTCATTTGAATTAGGTCACATTTAAAGTAGAGAGTGGAACATACTCAGCATCTTCACTTACTCATCTGTAAAATCTATTGTAACTATTGCTGTCTCAAAATGGGACTATAAATAACCTTTATGTTCTAATTAATATCAAAAATAGTAAATAATCATGGTTTGCTAGTTTGGTAAACTCTGTTTTATTTTGCTAAGCCAGTGATTAAAGGAATTATAGTTCAGAATGTTAGTAGACGAGCTTGCTAGTCTAATACTCTGGAGGCAGAGACAGAAAAATTGTTACAAGCTTGAAGCCAGTCTGATCTACGTATTGAGGTTTAGGACAACCAAAGTTACATAGTAAGTGACATTTCTCATAAAACAAATGGCACTGTATTTTTATCTTTTTAGAGGGCACACATCCTTCTTCATTCTTCTTTTGGGGATTACATAGTATTGATGTGGAGTTTCGTTACTTACAGTGTATTATATGGCAAATCATAATTAAACACAGAATCTATACTGTTGCAGCTGAAGTTATGCTCTGGAAGGAATCTTTACGTTAGATTCTTATTTCATGTGTTGAAATCCTTACACCCTGGATATGGATTTTGTTAGTGATCATTCATGCATAATTATGTAATGATGGTAGAGTTCTCATGAGAGTATTAGTGCCCTTACTGGACAAGATATAAGAGAGATGATATCTTACCACATTGTGAGTACTCAAGAGAAGATAGCCACACAAAACCTACAAAAAGATACTAACCAAAAATGAAGTCATGCATATCCAAATATTGAATTTGTGGCCTCAGAGACTGTTAGAAATGATTGTTATTTAAAGCACTACTCAGTCTATGTTATTTATTATTAAGTAGCCAGGTACACTATTATTTTGAATAAGTGCTCCTTATTCTTTTACACTTATGTTATATTTATATCTTAAGTTGCTTTTAAGGACATTAAAATCACATTGGAAAGCTATGAATATAGCATGTAAAACTATCCCACATATCCAATAAAATACAAATTATTATGGAAATACAGTGTTTGTTTTATTTTTCCATTGTGTCCTCTTATGTACCTCTGCTATCAGATTTTTATTAAATATGAATGAACAAGGAGATCTATGACCAGAATGAGAAAGGAGTAAACTTGTTAGTGGTACTTTGTGAGACTAAGCTGTGGATCAATTCTCTACTGCAAATAATTAGAATCTTGGATGATTGAGGATATTCATTTCTAAGCTCTAAGCAGACAAACCCTGAAGGTGGCTTGCACAATTGACATTATTGCTGGAAAATGACTTTAATTATTTCCAGTTTTGCTGAAGATAACTATGACAAGCCTATGACCTGGGAGCAGAGCATAAATCACCCAAGATAAGAATTTCCCTAGGATATTATCTCTCCACACAATAATGTTTTGGAGGTATATGCCCTCAGTTATTAAGTTGAAGGTAAGATGTACACTCTCCCTACCCCAAATAGTGGGCTTCAAGTACCATAAGCCTTACACAGATTTGCAGAGCAGCAACTACTACAGCAAAATCTACACCACCAACAGCAAACTAAGGACGATTTCACATTTTTAAGCTTATAGCAACATGATTTGTTCCAAAACTAAGATCACAATTAAAATCAGAACTGGCAGCAGAGTGATGGTGGCACACATCTTTAATCCAGCAGTTGGGAGGCAGAGGAGTTAGATATCTGTGGGTTTGAAGTCAGCCTGGTCTATAGAGGGAGTTCCAGGACAGCTGGGGCTACATAGAGAAATTCTGTCTCAAATAACAAGATGAAATAAAAAGCAATACTAGCAAGTCATGCTGACTTGCTTCACTTTGTTTCTCTGAACATAAGTTTTTGAGGTGTATCACTTGAAAACCCTCAAGAGACTGGAGGCCCCAGGGAGTTTAGAGGTCAGGTGTGGTGTGGGGTATAGGGTGGGTACAGCCTCGTGGAGACAGGGGGATGGATCGGTTGGAGGTATGTGATGTGGAACAGTTGGAGGGGGACAGGGGCAGAATAAAATTGGGAGTGTAAAATATATAAATAAATAATAATAATTACAATTTTTAAAATATTTTATTGGTTATTTTATTTATTTACATTTCAAATGATTTTCCCCTTCCTGCTTTCCACTCCAAAAACCCTCTATTCCACCTTCTTCCCCTACTTCTTTGAGGGTGCTCCCCCACCCATCTACCCACTCCTGCCTCACTGCCATAGCATTCCCCAAGGCTGGGGCATCAAGCCTTCACAGAACCAAGGGCCTCCCTTCCCATTGATGGCAGATAAGGTCATCCTCTGCTACATATGCAGCTGGAGCCATGGGTTCCTCCATGTGTACTCTTTGGGTGTACTCTTTGGTTGGTGGTTTAGTCCCTGGGAGCTTTTGCAGGGGTGGGGGCGTTGGTTGGTTGATATTGTTGTTCTTCCTATGAGGCTGCAAACCCCTTCATCTTCCTCAGTCCTTCCCCTAATGCCTCCACTGGGGTCCCAGTCCTCAATCTGATGGTTGGCTGCATGCATCTGCATCTATATCAATAAGGCTCTGGCAGAGTCTCTCAGGCAAGGCTCCTGTCAGCAAGCAACAGAAGTGTGCAGCAATGGGGAAATGGGGAACTGAGGGTAGCCAACAAAAAGTCTCAGACACCAGGAAATCAAGATGCTCTCAGGACCCAATAGGGATGACATCAGCTGAAATACCCAACAAAGGAGAGAGAGAGAGAGTCTGTAGAGACCATTTCCTGAGGTTAGGCATGGCCCCTGGTTGAGGGATGGGACCACCTACCCTTCTCAAAATTTCAACCTGGAATTGCTCCTGTCTAGAGGAAATAAAGGGACAATGAGTGGAGCAGAGGCTGAAGGAAAATCTTGCAGAGACTTCCTCACTTGAAAATTTTTGCAAGCATCACTTCATATAGCAGAGCACAACATCCGTGATATTTTCAGGTATGCAGATAGAAATATTTTATCAATAAGAAAACTGTTTTTAAAATAATTTCTAGCAATTATTAAATAACTAGATAAACAGAAGCATATATAGAGATAATTATTGGTGCTTGAAGCAATCTTAATACTGAAGTTACTACTACTAGGAAACATTTGATGGATTTAGCATAGAGGTAATAATAAAAAGCATTACAATGTTGTAAAAATAGAAAATCTAAGAAATTATGATATTTTTGGATGATCATACATTTGTTTATTAATACATGTAAATATAATAGAATGATATATTGGCATTCTAAAAATGAGTAAATAAAAGCTATAGATTAATTAAAACATTGTAAACAATTTAACTCAATGTTTACTTTAGTAATTACCTCATTTTCCCAGCTTTATCAGAGTATAACCTAAAAAATACTACTGTCTGTTTGTCTGTCTGTCTGTCTAATATTTGTAATGCATACTGTTAAATGATAAAAGGCAATTGGGCTAATTACCATCCTTAATCAGACAAAAGCTTCTACAGTCAGCAAAATAACCTGCATCACTTTTACGTCAAGACCAGTCTACTGAGACTGAACGAGCTGTACAATCAAGAGGAGCAACTTTACTCACAAATAGGCAACAACAATCACTAGAGACCTAGGACCCATAGGAAGCCAGCTCTGAATAGTATACGGAAGCTGCTCAGGGCAGATGGCGTCTCATTTGTGCACACTGTACTTGACTCCACAGCTGAAAGCACTCTGCTCTGGATTTGGTGCGTCACGAATACTTGGATCACTGAGCCAAGCTTTTAGGATGTCCTGTTATAAAAAAATCCGGCATAGAAAAACCATGCTGTTCCAATATCTCCTTATCTGAGAATATTGATTTCTCAACACATTTTGTAGTTATCCTGAAAATTATCAGTGTGTGTGTGTGTGTGTGTGTGTGTGTGTGTGTGTGTGTTATGTTTGTAGTGTGTGTGTGTATGTCTGTGTGCCTGAGTACCTGTGTGCCTGTGTGCTTCTGTTCAGGCATGCATATTTGCACACGTAGGACGGAAGTTGATATCCTGTGTCTTGCTCCATAGCTCCCCACCTTCCCCTTATGACAGCTTTTACTATTGAACATCAGCTCATTTCTTAGTTAGACTACTTGGCAAAAAGTGCCAGGAGTCCACGTGCCTTGGCACCTCGTGCTAGGGTTACACATATGCTGGACTAAACCTGTCTTTAGATGGGTGCTGGAAATCTGAACTCAGGTTCTCATGATTTTATGGAAGCCTCTTAACCTGTTGCACCATCTTCCCTATCCCAGGACTATTATTACAGCAGAAATGCTCTAGTTCTTTTGTGTTGTTCAACTCTGTAGTCTGTATGATGTTTCCAATCCACCTGCTGTGCCTAGATTAATTAGTACTAGAAAAACTCTAGGATGGAACACTTCAACTGATGTGACCTGAGTAGAGCAGTACAGCAGAAGACATTTCCTGAATTCCAGAAGAGGATTAATATACAGAGCAAGGCCAGGCTTTGATTGAATCCCAGTGATATAAATCTTGTACAATTTCAGGGTTCCACAGACATTGCCCAAGAGATGGAAGAAAGGTATTTCAAACAGCTTCATTGTTGTTTAACACACATACACAAAACACATTCACACAAACGTGCACACATATGAGTACACATACATAGAGAGCAATATGTTCCCAAAGGAATTGAAGGATTTCAGCTTAATTGCCAATACCAGTGAAAATACAAACAAAAAACACCTGAATCCAGTTATCCCAACTTGTCTTTTATATACATTAAGATTTAGCTAATGGCTCATTTCTTTCTCTGAGGTAATATCCAAGGGCATCCTAAGCATATCCATTTTGCAGGCCTCCATCATGTCTTGGTTTCCTAAGAATTAAATTTTAGTCATTGAGATGAAGTTCTCAGATGTTCAATGCACCCTAGCCCAGTTGTATTGTTCAGAAATGTATTTATTTTATTGTTCAGTAATTTATTTATGGGTGTGAAGAACTGATATTCTTTAGCTATAACTTCATAGTTGACATGAGTTCAGGATAGCACATGCAGGATTGTATCTAAGCAGTTTAGCAAAGTCTAGTTCCTATTTCTTTTGTAGCCCTGGTGAACTTGTTGCTAAATTGAGACTATAACATTTTCCAATCAATTTTGTCAGTTGTTAATTTAAACACAGCTCCTTTGGCTTGTTCCCTAACAATAGGTGCCAAATCCCATAGAAAGTCAAGCCATGGTCTCTGCCGTAACCACTGTACATTAGGGATACTGTGTAGTTTCTCACTGGAAGGATAAGAAGGTCTATATAGTCCAGTCTTATGAAGCAAATCTACTTTGTCAGGGTTCCTATAGAGTGCATGTTATTAGAGAGGCCAACAAAGGTATAGGCCCTCAGGACTCTGCTAAAATTGTAGAAAGCAAATTGACAGGTTAATTATATGTGATGAGTGAAGAGACCCCATGAACTGGTAAAGTTCTGAAAGAATTAGTACTTTTTGACTTAGAAATGGCTGTATTAAGGACCGTAACCCCAGTCTTAGGGAAAAGGGTAAGGCCTTCCCTGGGTTAGGCTCAAGAAAATGGCAAAATCTTCTGTCTTGGTTTGAACGTGAATGATGAGAGTGTGTGCATAACATGTCTATGTAGCTTTCTTACTCCAGATATTATGGCCTGAAGACTGCTCCTACCCAAAGTATGCCTACTTAATTTAGCCAAACATGTCGCTTTATTTCATACACTGCTCCTCCTTCTATAGCTGTAGGTAATAATACCATCTCCTTCTTAAGTTGTATGTTATAACCATGACTTGTTTTCAAATATATATTAATGAACATCTGAACGTCCAGTGTACTGCAGTATCCCCATCAGAGATCCCAGAACACCTTATCCTAGTTTTTCTGTTTTGCCCTTGTTTATATTTTCCTCAATCTCTACTGCCCAATCAGGTCTGTCCCTGGAGAAAACTGAGCACTTTCCCATTTCTAGACACTTTTATAGTCTCAGATTTACATGTGAATTAGACTAAATTACACTTATGTGTTTGCCTTAGACCTGGCATTAAGGACATTTTCTCTCTCTCTCTCTCTCTCTCTCTCTCTCTCTCTCTCTCTCTCTCCTCTTTCTCTCTCCTTGACACAAAGATCTTTGTAGTTTCTTATACTGATTGTTTGGTATTATTATTATTATTATTGATGTAGATTCAGAATTTCTATGTGCTTCTGCCTTGAATAAATGAAAAAAAGTTAATTCTGAGTTTACACATTAATTAGTGATGATGACTGTCTTAAACTGTCTTATATATTATGATATAATATATAATATGTAATCTCCAACAGTCTTTTGGACAATATAACATAAAAAATGTTAGAGATATATCATACAGTTTTACAGGACAAACAATTATTTTAAAGTTCAGTAAGACAAATAACACTGCTATTATAAATCAATGGATTTGAAAAAGGATTGCTAAATTAGATCAGCTTAAAGAAATCCTGATTTAGAATGGAAAAAAAAAAAGAAGGTATGTTATGATGGAAGATTTTATATTTGTTCCAACAGAAAAGGAAAAGGTGTGTCTTCCATCCAAATAATTGGTTATAAGATTTGACCAGGGAAACCCCCGACATTTCTTGACTGTAGATAGACAGAGGGAGATTGACATGATCAATAAGACAGGTAATGTATATACTGCTCCATTTGCTGTTCTCTCGAATGGCATAGATAAGAATTTATATTACAGTTTTTAAACAATCCAAGCTAACATAAGAAAGACAGATGTCTTTCATCTCCTCAAACAAAACACAAAAACAAAATGAACAAATAGCAACAAAAACTTCATTAACTAAGCTATGTACCTTATACATTCCATACATTTTTGGTACAGAATTGTATATATTACCTGTGAGAGATTATATGTTCACATAAAATAACAACCAATGAAGCCACTCTAAGAGGATCCATCCTTGAGAATGCTGAGATGCCTGATAATGCCTCAGACTGCCTCAATGCTGTTTCCTTGGGAGACTTGCTTCCAGATGGCTTCAGGGAAGGCTACTGACCTCAGATGACCTCATTTCATTGAGTCTTACCAACTGATCCAGCCAGGCCTTCAATTAAGCCCTATACTTCCCTAGCCCAGAGAAACTGGACAACAAATGATACAGCTAGTTCTAAACAGAATTTGGCCAACATCCAAATTTTCTTAGGGTCCCCAAAAGATGTTGTTGCCCCTAAATAGCAGGAAGCAATTTTAAGAAAACATTTCTCCATTAACAAGAGGTAGAGTAGGTAATATTTGGTTGTTCTATTGGGTGAAAGATACTGGTCATTTTAAAGGTATTGGTTACAAGTTATTAAATGGTCTTGATCAGAAAACAAACAAAAAAAAACAAAATATAAGTGGTTAAACTCAGGGATTTCTCTCTTTCCTTTTCTTTTCTCTATCATTCTTATGTAGGGGGAAAATAGTTGAAAAGAAATAGGAGGAGTATAAGAATAATATAGAAATAATAGGAATAAGAGGTAGTTAGTTGAATCTAGTCTTAAACCACAGAACATTTTATAGCTAATAATGTCACCCTGGTATAGATGTTTGTATATTGTTACATATTATGATGTATTTTGTTACATTGGTATATATCTTTGGATATTGGTACATATTAAGGTTATATATTGTTACATTGATAAGTATCTTTTAATATTGATCCATATTTGAGCTTATTTTTGTCACATCGCATTGGATATTATGTTTCAACTCCTTTATATGGGTATTGGACATATGCAACTCCTTTGAAGCTGTAGCAAGAAGGTCTAGTCCTTTTAAAGCTGCTATTATGAACTGTTATGAATAAATAAGAAATACACTTTAATATTCAGGCAGTCAAATACTTGATCATGTTGGATACTAGTTTGTTTAATTGCTATAAGATGCTTTGAAGGTTATTCAGATAGTAAATAGCTAAGAATAAACAATGCTTGACAATTCTGGTATGCTATAGGGATAATTTATGCTCAAAAATCTCTAATCCACAGAATATGGCTTTTATAACTGCTTTATTATTAAAATTTCTTTTGTCAATGAGACTGGTTTACTCCTGTCACCAGACCACTTCAGAGAAGATAAAGAATATCAAAAAACCTCCACATGGAATAAATTTTAGAAGTGACAAGCTGCTGCTAGGCAAAAAGCTGCCATGCTTCAGCTTCAAACCAAACTCTGTACAGAATGGACAAACAAACTCGGGGAAGTAGATTGCTGAGCTTTGTGGAGACAGGGCAAGTAGTCCTTCATAGTTCCTGTTTCACAAAATGTCTGTCAAATATTCTGGCCAGAAGGTTTGAGATAGATGTTCCAATATTATAGATAATTTCTGGGGGACTGTCTAGATAGCCTGCTCCTCTGTCAGTTCTACAGTTTTGGAAGCTGCTTGTCTGCACTTTCTACATGCTTAGGTACTATATATTCCTTTACAGGTCTTTGATGGGTTAAAGATTAAATAGCTATAGTCTCACAATTAAACTTAAATTATGAAGAGTCTAAACAGTGTTTTAGGGTCTAAGAAGATGGTTTGAGGTTGGTAAGTCCAAGTTATAAAGTTTGAAGGATTATGAAAGTTTAAGTTTTAAGAAGGTGTTTTAAAGTTGGTAAATTAAGATTAGAGGATCTAGAAGGTGTTTTATGAAAGTTGGAGAAAATTGTAATTGGGTGTTTTAAGGTTGGTAATTTCAAGTTATAAAAGTTAACTTTAAACATATGACCTGGTAATGAAAAATAATAATTTAAGTACAGAACTCTAAATTCACCAAAATAGGATAGATAATAGAATACTTTCTCCTAAGTTGCCAAATACAAATGGAATGGACATTGTAAACGTAATTATTATACCACATATTTCATGACTTTCATAATTTTTCTTAGCATATATAGTTTTTTTATTATAAGAGAATGAGCCTTTTGGTTTAGACAAAAAGGGAGAAATTTGGGGTTAGTCGGGAGCTTCTATGTATTTAAATACTAAATACTATACTCCAGGTTTTGATTACCCCTAATATAGAGATTCTCACAGACACCAGGTGATGCTATGTATCTTGCTTCCCAAGTTAATTAAATAAAGGGCTGAAGCCTGTGATTGTGCAATAGAAAGAGGTAGTGGTTTTTCATTTACCTAGGTGGGTTTGCATAGAGATATGAAAGAAGGGAGAAAGAAGACAAAGAGGAAGAAGTCACCATGAGAGGAGATGGAGTCAAGTAGTCAGGAAAAATAGCACATAGCGAGGTATAGATGGTTGGAATTTCAGTTAGAATAGCTCCAAAACATGTTTAATCTAGGCTTACAGATCATAATAAAATTTCTGGGTTGTGTGTCTTTTATATGAGCAAGCTAGAATATATAATTTATTTTACAGCTGGGAGGAGCTGGGAAAGTGGTAACCATATTCAGAAGGTCTTGGATGAAAAACACCCATTTTCAATAAAAAAAAAACCCAGTCATTCAGTTGTCATTTTCTTGAACAATGTCACTTCTATTTAAAATAGTACATAAGTCTGTAAGTACTATGATCATTTCTAATACCCATGGATATTACTTCTTCGTATATATACATAGTGTGCCTTGTATAAACTGTAAACTGTGTTTACAGTTTGGAAAAAAAATGTTCTACATGTAGTTAGGTGTTGTCAGAGAGTCTATTCTGTATGCCTAAAATTTAGAGACATATATCTGTAATTCCTTAGACTATGTGGTTGCATAGATTTTACAAACAGTATCCAGTTTTGGACATCTGGAATGGCTTTGGGTTATATTTAGTGTCAAAGACGTTTTATGTTTACTTGGTTAAAGAGGCAAGATCACCCAGGTTGGGTGCATGCTTCTGCTCCAGTTTTTCCTCTGAGTTCTTCTTTGAAACATCAATGTTAAATTTGTTTTTAATATATGTTTTTACACATATGCTTAGTTTAGATCATTGTTGTTTTAGATCATTGTTAAAACATTTATATTTTAATTATTTAAATAGTCATATCATGTGTGTGTTTATATATATATATATTCTTTGCTACTTAATTGCTATTCTTTAAAGTTCTATTGGGGTGGGGAAATATTGTGTATTCTGTTGTCTTTGGATGGAATGTTCTCTCTGCTTCTATTTCAGTGTGATATCTTTCCTTCCTTTCTATTTCATTACCTTATCTACTCTTGAGATATTAAAATACCCTCAGATTTCTGTATTACCATTTATTCCTCACTTTAATTCACTTGGCAAGTGTCTCACATTTGAAGCAAGTGTTTCAGTGTCAATGTATATGCATAATGTGTGGAAAACTTGAAATTTTTATATTAATTTAGATTAATTTTAGAAGACAAATATTGGATTTCATTATTAATTTTCATACCCATATCGATAACATTATGTTTTGCCATAGAAACCTATTACCCTCCCTTTTGATTCATTAACCACTTAATCATTATAAAATGAATGTATTTCTCTTATATAACTGAAATACAAAAGCCATTTTTATGATTAAATATGCTATCTTTGTTCCTTGCTTGTCATATACATGAGATATTTTCTGCCACCTCTTAGTTCCCATATATACAGTCCATAAAGCTCTAAATCATGGAGCCATTGCTTAGTGGAATCATACCCACAATGTACCATTCTTATTATCTCAGTGAATAGGAAAAGGTATCCTCACAGTGGTTTGTACATCTGAAGCAATTGTAGCTACTTTGACAGAACCTGCCTTATCTGAAGAATTTCCCTTAATTAACCATATTTTGCATGTTTTCTTCCATTTCTCATCACAGCTCTGTACAGAAGAAATGAACAGGTACTATGTTCTAGTCTGAAAGTTATGCTGTGTGCTTCATCAGAGTAGGCACAAATGGCTCCCACTGAAGTTCTTAAGTGCCAAGGGCATGACCAAGGACAAGGCACTTGACAATTAGAATGTCTATGCAAGATTTCTTTTTCAAATATACTAGGCTTTGTTTACTTACATAAGAACTAAAACAACATATTATTATAAAAATTAAACAGACATCTTACCAAACACGGAAGAGATAGTTGGGCAGAAAATGCTGATGCAAGGTTCCACTGGAATCCTTTTCAGTGAAGGTGTTTTGGAAGCTTTGTAGGTTCAACCTAAGCCCTCTCCCATGAATTCCTTCAGCTCCAGCAGGCTAGGAGGATGGCATTGGTGGAGCTTCTGAAGATGTATCAGTCAGCTACCTATCCTGAAAGGCCACATACAGAGTTCAGTCTCAAAATCCTCTTGCCAATGGGTATTTACACAGAGGTCTGAACCCTCTCTCAGGAGGAAGAGCAAGGCAATGCCATCCTACAGGACACTTTCAATGGTCTAATTGTTTAATCACTTCATTGGGTGGGAGATTTTGGCTATTTGGCTCATACTTTGTATTAACTAGTTCATTAATATAGTGATTCCAACTTGGGGTTAGTTCATTAGCATACCAAGGCATGTCTTGAGCTTGGCTCATATCTTAGCTGCCTTGTGGCCAGTTCATTGAATTATCAGAGTGTGCTTTATGGCCAACTTTTCTTTGAGATGCCTGGGGGCAGGTTGCCACCTTGGAAGCACTACATTTTTCTAAGTCTCACAAATTAGTTTTTAAAGTACACAAAATGATTTTTAAGTTACAGAAAATGATTTCACTATGTTCTTGAGAGAATTAAAGTGGATTTCTTTTAGAAATCACTTGATAACTATTTTTACTGCCTATGTTTCCACTGAAATTCTGACATTCTGACATCCAAGAATGGTGGACCATTCTGTAATTTTATGTACCATACAAAGTCAAACTCTTCCATAGTTCTCCCAAAATGTATTTCCAAAGGCCATTAAACTGCATGGCCATGCTTATCATAGTAACAACTGCACTACAATATTCTGTGTTATTTTCTTATCTCATTTCTATCACCAAGTACTTGACAGATGGAGACTTAAAGGGGAGAAAGATTTATTTTGAGACTTTGTCTTTCATGTCAGGGAAGACATAACAGGGGGAGGCTCCTCTATCAAATCTCAGTGAACAAGGTATCAGATGTCCTCCTTAGTTTTAGTTATCTACTTGACACACAAACTAGAAGCATGTGAGATGTGTGTGAGTCTTGATTAAATATTGACCCAGATCTGATGTGTCTGTTGGCAGTCATTCTCATTTGTCAGTTAATCTAAATGGGACCAACCTACTATACCATTTTCTGGGTAGGAAGTCCTGGGTTCTATCAAAAAGTTACCAACACATGAAGGAGTGAGCTGGAATATGAACAATTAATCTTTCTCTGTAATTTTTGATGATTGTGTTCTTGCCCTGAATTCAATTCAGACCTGTAAGTTAAATTGAAACTTTTTCCTCCCTAAGCTGTTGTGGTCAGAATGTTTTGTCATAAAAATAGATATGGAACCTGAAAGACACAAAACAGGGATAATCTAGGTTGTGATGTTTCTTCTTTTTTCTATTAAAATTTTCTCTTTGAAATCTCTGTCCACGGGATGGTGCCAACCACATGCAGGATATTGTTTATTTCTCTGGTTAGTCAAATCCAAAAATTTTCTCCCAGACATACAAAGGAGTATCTCACTAATGCTCTGCACAATTTTTTAATCAAACAATTGATAATAGATAGTAATCATTACAACCACATATAAAATAATCCACACTATAATTTTCCTTAATATTTTAATCTAGTGACCTCAAATTTATATATTTTATATTATGTATCCATTAAATGAGTATGGTTATAGTTAATTTTGATTGTCTTATCCTTAGGCTTCTTATTCATTGTACTAGAATTTAGATATTTTTATAAATTTCTTAATACTAAGATATTTTGATTTGATCAGTCCTTTTTAAAATAAAGACTTGTAGACTTTCATTTGTTTTTATGCTTCTGTCAAGTTGACACATTTCATTTATTAATTCTTAATGGCAAATGTAGTGGTCATGAACTCCTTCAACTTCCACAGAAAACCTTCCAATTAAACACACAATTTTAAGAGAGAAGTGTTTGACTACGAAAGCTTTATGTTTTACACTTCTGAAGAAAAAAATGAAAGAAACAGTATTCTTGATTGGGAATTTGAATATTTCATTGGACTCTTTCCAGATCTATGAGATTTTTACTATAAAATATGCTTACAGACTTCTAAAGTGCCCTTATATGCCATGAATCACATTTTTGAATCATACTTCCTTTTCTTAAACTTTTGAAATTTTCTTCTTGATTTTTGGAACATTAAATCTTTGTGAAATTAAATTTATTTGGAGAATTTCTAACATTATTTCTTAAATAAACTTTATGTTTATTTCTCTTTCTTTGGTCTGTTAGCAATTTCGACCTCTCTGCCTCTTATGACTATTTTGTTACCCCTTCTAAGTGGGATTGAAGCATCCTCATTTGGGTCTTACTTCTTGTTAAACATTTTAAGGTCTGTTGGTGGTATACTGAGTATTATGTACTTTTTGGTTAATATCCACTTATCAGTAAGTACATTCCATGAATGTCCTTTTGGATCTGAATTACCTCATTCAGCATGATAATCTCAAGTTCCACTCTTTTGCTTGAAAAATTCATGATGTCTTTATTTTTAATAGCCAAATAGTATTTCAGTTTATAGAAGTACCACATTTTATTTATCCATTCTTTAGTTGAGGGTCATTTAGGTTGTCTCAAGTTTCTGGATAGTATGAGTAAAGCTGCTATGAACATGGTTGAGTAAGTGTCCCTGTGGTATAGTGGGATATCTTTTGGGTATATATCCAGGAATGATATCTGGGTCTTGAGGTAGAACAATTCCTATTTTCTGAGAAACTGTCAAATTGATTTCAAAGTAGTTATGCAATTTTTCACTCCCACCAGTATTGGAGGTTTTCTCTTTACTCCACATTCTTTCCATCATTTGCTGTCACTTGAATTTGTTTGCTTTTTGAAAATAAGTCAAAACCATACAATGGAAAATAGAAATAATCTTCAACAAATTGTTGTAGTCTACTGGGTGTCTGGATGAAGAACAGTGTAAATAGAACCATATTTATCACCCTTCACAAAACTCAAGGGCAAGTAGATCAAAGTCCTCAACATAAGACTGTATATACTAAATCTAATAGAAGAAAAAGTTGGGAATATCCTTGAACGAATTGATACGGAAAAGAATTTTCTGAACAGAACACCAGTGGCTCAGGCTCTAATATTATCAATTGATAAATGGGACCTTACAAAACAGAGAACCTTCTGTAAAGCAAAGGACATCATCAATAGGACAAAACGTCAGCCTACAGATTGGAAAAGGATCTTCACTAAGTCTTATCTGACAGAGGGATAATATCCACAATATATAAAGAACTCAAAAAATTAGACACCAAAAACCAAAATAACTCAATTAAAAATGGAATACAGATCTAAATAGAGAATTTTTAAGAGATAAATCTTGAAAAGTCAAGAAGCACTTAAGGAAATGTTCAGTGTCAAGTCATCAGGGAAAGGCAAACAAATAAATATGACACTGAGTTTTGCTTTAGAATGGTTAAGGTCTTTTTCTTTTATTCTTTAACCTAGATTATTTGAAGAAAATTATGCTCAAGGTTTCAGATTCATAATTTCTCATGATAACAACTGAATTCTTTATTGCTGCTTTATTCATCATTTCCTAGATTTATTTCATTCACTTTAAAGATGTTTTCCTTATGTTTAACTTATTCTTTTCAGGTAGAATTTTCCTGAAATGATGTAGAAATCTATTGATATTTTTTGTAGCTCACTGTGTTTACTTAAGATGACTATTTTGAAATCTTTTTCTGGCAGTTTTTAGATATACACTTGTCTGGTACGTGTACCCAGTGTCTTATTTCGTTCTTTGTGAGGTGGCATCTTTTATTGACTATTTTTAGATTTCTAGCCATGAATTAGTGTCTGAATTATAATATTATAGTCATTTTTTCAATATAATTTTTCAAATTCCTATTAGTAGGCAATTATCATCTAAATAATATCTCCAGAAATTTCAGGTAGGTCACTTGGTACGGACCACAGTTGGCTTTCTACTTCAAGTTTCTGTCAAGCTGGCATGGAACATTGATGCTGTATGGAAATGCCTGGAGAGGAGCGACATGGGGAGATTATGATGTGAAACTGTCCTTCCTCACTCTTTAAGAAATGCTTTATTATTTCTTTGGTTCCCTTCTGTGCAGCAGTTTCAGATCTGTATTATTTAATGTTACCAAAACTGGTTCTGTACATAGATGTTTGCTAAAAATTGATTTTTCTAAAAGAACATTAACATTTTATTGCCTTTCTAATGACATGCTTCCTAAATAAAATTCAAATGATATTTAAAGACATTGCAATTTTGTTAAAAATCACACTGATGGATCCTAAAGAGTAGTGAATAAACATTCCAGGCAGAAGGTTTTCCCTTTAGAGAGGAAAACATTGAAGAGAATTACATTTGAAAAACGTGTAAGTTAGTGGGCTCCTATCCACAGAGTAGATTAAAGGCAAGAAATATGTATCTAGTTCAGATGGTACAATATTGATTAGACAAGAAAACCTGTGAGCTTAAATAAAAATATTTTTTTAAAAAGCAGTTGGTAAAAGGAATTTTTTTTTTGTTTTTTGACAGTAAAAATCACTAAAGGATTGCCCATCACGTACAGACCCTGCTTATTGCTCTACTTTCAACTGCACTTTATATCACAAGATGCTCAAGGTTTTAAGAAAGCTATTTTCAATTCTTCAAGTATACAAAGAACTGAAGAAACTAGATTCCAGACAATCAAATAACCCTATTAAAAATGGGTAAGAGTTAACAAAGAACTCTCAACGAGGAAACTCAAATGATTGAAAACATCTAAAGAAGGTTCAGCATCTCTAGTCATCAGGAATGCAAGAACAATGATTCACTACACATCAATGCTAACCAAAGGGACACAGATGAAGAGTGGAAGGAACACCCCATTGGTGGATTGCAACTGGAATAGAAGCATGCGATACCAGAAATGACATATGTCTGAGGACCAGCTATACCCTCCTGGTACTCCCAGATTCAATGCACAGGCACATGCTCCACTATGTTTATAGCGGCCTTATTTATAATAGCCAGAAGCTGGAAAGAACCCAGATGTCCTTCAACAGAAGAATGGATACAGAAAATGTGGTACATTTACACAATGGAGTACTACTCAGCTATTAAAAATAATGAGCTCATGAAATTCTTAGACAAATGGATGGAGCTAGAAAATATCATCCTGAGTGAGATGACCCAATCACAAAAGAACACACATGGTATGCACTCACTGATAAGCGGATATTAGTCCTAAAACACACAATACCTGAGATGCAACGCATAAACCTCATGAAACTCAAGAAGAAGGAGGAAGACCAAAGTGAGGGTGCTTTTGTACTTTTTAGAACGAGTATCAAAAGATTCAACCAGAGCTCCCAGGATCTAAACCTCCAGCCTGAGAACAGACAGGGGCAAGCTGTCCTCTGCGAGACTCTAACCAGCAGCTGACTCAGACAGATACAGACATCCAGAGCCAAACAGTGGATGGAGCTTGAGGACTCTTATAGAAGAATAGGGGGAAGAATTGTGGGCCCTAAGGAGATAGGAACTGCACAGGAAGATCAACAGAGTAAACGAACCTGAACCCTTGGAGCTCTCAGAGACTGAATCACCAAACGTGGAGCATACCTAGTCTACACAGATCTAGCTCCATGGGCTGGACCTAGGCCTCCCTGCACATATGTTGTAAATGTGCAGCTTGGTTTTCATGCAGGTCTCAAACATCTGGAGCGGGGGCTATCCCAAAACATGCAGCCTGTATATGGAGTATGGTCTTCTAGCTGGGTACCTCATCTGGCCTCAATGGGAGAGGAAGCACCTAGCCTCTCAGAGACTTAAAGTGGCAGGGTGCGGAATACAGGAGGAGGGGTACTCAGAAAAGAAGAGATGGGGAAGGATTGTGGGACGGGGTGACTGGGACGGGTTATAAAGTGAATAAGCAAAAAAATAAAATTAAAAAAAGGAAAAAAAAAGAAAGCTATTTTCATTTTTTTAAATAATATTTTTTACAGTCCAGTCATTACCCCTTCCTGGTAGGCCCTCCCACAGTTCCTTATCACATTCCTCTTCCCCCCTGTCCCCAGGAGGATGTCACCCCCACATCCTCATCAGTCCTCCTCACTCCCTGAAGCCTCAAATCTCTCAAGGGTTAGGTTCCTCTTCTCTCACTGAGGCCAGACCAGGAAGTCCTCTGCTTTATATGTGTTGGGGGCCTCGAACCAGCTAGTGTATTCTGCCTGGTTGGTGGTCCAGTGTCTGAGGGATCTCAGGAGTCTGGGTTTAATTGAGACTGGTGGTCTTCTTATGTGCGTCTCCTCCTCTTTAGCTTTTTCCAGCCTTTCCCCAATGTAATAAATATGTAATGTAATCATATGTAGTTGAGTATTCTTCATTCTAATGAATGAACTTCTTGAACTATTGAAACCATAATGCCATTGAAAAAAATAGATCATTTTAGAAATATATCTGTATGTATTATATGTATGTATATATATCAGAGACTGAATCACCAACCGTGGAGCATACCTAGTCTACACAGGTCTACCTCCATGGGCTGAACTAGGCCTCCCTGCACATATGTTGTAAACGTGCAGCTTGGTTTTCATGTAGGTCTCAAACATCTGGAGTGGGGGCTATCCCAAAACATGCAGCCTGTATATGGAGTATGGTCTAAAAAAAAAAAAAAACAGTTATTCAGTTATTCATGGATATTATTTTTTTATATCTCTTGTATTCAGTTTGCAACTACTTCATTGAGAATTTTTGTATGTATACTCATGAGGGATACTGGACTATAATTATATATTTTTGTTGGGTTTACACTTGATTTCACTATTTCATATTATTTGCTTTGTGAAGGAGCTTATTGTGGTTCTGAATTTTTTTAAACTAACTCAAAAGTATTGCTGTTGAAGGTCA